>SJYX01019065.1:0-44103 GCA_006410675.1 Oreotragus oreotragus | reverse complement strand
GGGGAGGGGGGATGAAGAGGGTACGGGGGAGGAGGGAGGGGGAGGGGGGAGCCTCTCCTCACCTGCGCACGAAGTGCATCTGGCTCCCGCAAAAGACGTCCAGGATGAGGCGCTCGTAGGCATCAGGGAGCTTCACATTCTGCGGGCAGGCCACAGGGTGTCACCAAGGTGCTGAGCCCTGCAGAGCCTTGGGCTGCTGCCCCTGCCCAGGGGCCGAATGGGTGCCCACCTTGTATCGGTTGCCATAGGTCAGGTCAAGCTCCGACTCCTCGGGGTTGAAGAACATGCCAGGCTTCTTGGTCATCATCTTGGTGTACACGGCCTCATTGGGCTGCACACGGATGACCAGCTCGTTGCGCTTGCACTGCTGCCGGAAGATGTCCCCGGCCACGTCACGGAACTGCAGGCGCACCTCGGCCTTACGCTCGTTCAGGGCTTTGCCACAGCGCAGGATGAAGGGCACCCCTGAGAGGAGATGGAGGATGGACAGAACTGGCTTTGGGGAGCACTTGGCCAGCCACAGGGGCTGGCTCCCATCCCCGTGGGCTGGCAGCGCCACCTACCGTCCCAGCGCTCGTTCTCCACATAGAGGACGGCGGCTGCAAAGGTGGCTGTGGTGGACCCACGGGGCACCGTGGGGTCATCCAGGTACCCTTTGGTGGCCTCCCCCTCTCCGTTGGGGTTCCCCACATACTGGCCCAGGACCACATTGCTCGCCTGCACCTCTGAGATACATTTCAACACCTTGACCTGCAGGAAAGCCGGGAAGACAGGCCTCTTGGGTAAAGAGGACACTGGGCACCAGGGAGCCATGTTAACGCCCAGGGGTGGCCTTCCTGGATGGGCTAGTGGCCCCAATATGTCCCACGTGCAGCTTTGCTGCTGTTGCCAAAGCCGGGCTTCAGGCTCCATCCCACGAGGGCCCTCTGGGACCACCTCACCCCACCCTTGCTTCTTCTCCAGGAGAAGCTTGGTTGCATGGCCCTGCCAGTTCTCTGACAGGCTGCCTGCCTCCAGGCCCAGGGCACCTGGTGCTCAGGATGGGTGGCTAGGGAAAGGGGGCTGGGCAGGGAGGGGGCGGCCCCACCCACCTTCTCATCGCGCACATCGTCTGAGTCAGTGGAGGCGGGCTTCTCCATGGCCACCAGACACAGCATTTGTAGGAGGTGGTTCTGCATCACATCCCTGGGGGCAGGAAGAGTGAGGCGTGAGCTCCCTTAGCCCCTCGTCGGCCACCTTTCTGGCACTCAGGGCCTCAAACTCAGCCTTCCAGCAACAAGCAGTGAGCTTCCTTCCTGATCCCCGATGTCTGCCAGGTCCCCTTTAGAAAAGGCAGAAGACAGTGACCCCACCCTTTACAGTCCCCACTGACTGCTCAGACACTCATGCTGCCCAACTTGAACCTCTGGGTCTAGGAGCCCAGAGCGGGTTTGGGGGACCTGCACAGGAGTGGGATGGTGCCTGTGCCCACCTCCCTGGATAAGGGAGCCGGGCTCTCACCGGATGATCCCAAATTCATCAAAGTAGCCCCCACGACCCTCAGTGCCAAAGGGCTCTTTGAAGGTGAGGATGACGCAGGCGATGTTGTCCCGGTTCCAAATGGGCCCGAAGATCCTGTTGGCAAACCTGGGGGAGGGGCACAAGGAGGCTGACTGTGCATCGGAGGGGGGTGGCCCAGGACCCCTAGTCCCCAGCCCCTTCCCCGGCGCACCTTAGCACCATGAGGTTCTGGACCATCTCTTTGCCCAGGTAGTGGTCAATGCGGTAGATCTGGTCCTCGTGGAACAGGGAGGCAATGTGGTTGGACAGCTGGTTGGAGCTCTGCAGGTCCTTCCCGAAGGGCTTCTCCACGATGATGCGGTTCCAGCCTCTATGAGAGCCCAGAACCACATCACCCTCCCTGGGGGTGGGTAGGGCTCAGCATTCCATCCCCATCCACCCTCCCTTTCCTAGGGAGTGAAGGCAGAGACTCCCCGCCTCCTCTCGGCAGTCAGCTGGGCCAGCCAAGTTCTGCAGGGCTAGGTCTCCTCTGGCCTCTGCCCAGAGGACACCCCTTCTAATTCCCAGCCCTTGGGGTTCGGCTCAAAGCTTCATCGGAAGCCTTCTAGCCTGACTGGCTGGCGAGTGGGAGGAGCGCCTCCTGCCCTCTCTACTCTCTCCTGGTAATGCAGGGGTCCTGCGGGGTCTGGGAGTGCCCTGAGCTAGTGGGGAAATAGGGGGAGGGGATGCCAAAGGCATAACTCCCCCCAAGGGTTTAAATGTGGGGAAGTAAATAAGTGTTAAGTCGCTCAGTTGTGCCTGACTCTTTACGACCCCATGGACTGCAGCCCACCAGGCTCCTCTGTCCATGAGATTTTCCAGGCAANGGGGATGCCAAAGGCATAACTCCCCCCAAGGGTTTAAATGTGGGGAAGTAAATAAGTGTTAAGTCGCTCAGTTGTGCCTGACTCTTTACGACCCCATGGACTGCAGCCCACCAGGCTCCTCTGTCCATGAGATTTTCCAGGCAAGGATACTGGAGTGGGTTGCCATGTCCTTTTCCAAGGGATCTTCCTCATGCAGGGATCAAACGTGGGTCTCCTAAACTGCAAGCAGATGCTTTACCGACTGTGCTACAAGGGAAGCCCCCTTTATCCTAACGGAGAGTTAATGTGGCCATTACACATCCAAACCTGGGACAAAGTGAAACAGACATGGCCCTGGGTTGGGGGACAGAAGCAAGCACGCAGGAGCTACTGCGTCACAGGAAGCAAGGTTCCCGTGGAGCAACACCGCCTCCTGGTGGTGGTCGAGGGGATCGTGGGAAGTGCCGAGAGCCTGTCGGCAGCAGTGAAAAAGTTTCGTGGAGCAACACTGTCACCTTGTGGTGGTAGTCGGGACTGCTGCCAGGGACAGTGGGATTTCTGCGAAGCTGACCCTGAGGGTCTATATAGGAATCTGGACGGTAAATATGGGTGAGAGCACTTTCGGGAAACTTCCAGAAAACAGAAAATGCCCATTCTCTGCACACTGAATTCATGGAAGTAACAAACCAGGGGCATCTATCTTTTTCAGACTCCCTAGACCAGTTGACCCTGGGGGCTCTGCTCAGCTTGCTGGGGCAGGTCACACCAGGGTAGGGAACACCTTGGAGGCAGGAAGGGAGGGAGGAAGACCAGCCTTACGTCTGGCTCATGCAGGTCTCATGGATGTTTTTGGTGACAGCCTCATAGACAGTCGGGGGCAAGGCCAGGTAGAAGAGACGGTTGGTCTGTGTGCCCTGGTGAAGGGCATTTATGTGGCTGTTGAGGCGCTCGTAGGAGGCAGTGTCATCGTACTGGCCAGCCACATAGGAGTTGCGGGCAAAGAACTCCTCCAGCTTGGACTTCTCCTCCGGGGTAGCCTGGGCAACATGGACACAAGCATCTTGGCCCCCTGCCCTTGCTCTCCTATGAGCCCATAGGCAGAGCGGGCTTTCTGAGGGGTCAGCCATCCTAGCCTCACACTGGGGTCACTCACAGCTCTGGCACGCCCATGGGGGTGGGGGGTGGGGGCCTCAATGCTGTAAGACAGAAGCCGNTCTCCTATGAGCCCATAGGCAGAGCGGGCTTTCTGAGGGGTCAGCCATCCTAGCCTCACACTGGGGTCACTCACAGCTCTGGCACGCCCATGGGGGTGGGGGGTGGGGGCCTCAATGCTGTAAGACAGAAGCCGGAGTCCAGCAAACTGGGATCTGTACCGTGTGTTGAGAGAAGGCAGGCATCTCCATGTTTGAGAGGTCACAGGGTACAGTGGGAAGGAAGTGGTAAGCCCAAGTCACAGGGGGCTGGGAGGTGCCAGGGAGGGGGTGGCCTGGCATAGGAGGGGCGGGACAAAGGGCCTCTGTGATGGGATGGGGTGGTGGTGGTGTGTGCCACCTGCCGAGACCCCAGAAACCACTCACTTTGAAGAAGGGCTCGCTCTGCTTGCGGATGTCAGCCACTGTGAGGCGGGAGCGGGCATAGCCCACGATGTAGGTGTCTTCGGGCAAAAGGCCATCCCGGAACAGCCACCTGAGGGCAGAGCATGGCTGTGGCAAGGGCGAGGGGGCACGAGGCCACAGGGGGCGGTGGGGACACAGGCTTACCAGATGGTGGGGTAGATCTTCTTCTTGGCCAGGTCCCCCTGCGACAGAGAAACAGGTGTGGTTAGGAGCTGAGGACACGCCCCAGATCACCCCCATGGGGGAGACCTGTGCACGTTTGTCCTGCCCCGAGTACGTTTGTCCTGCCCCCTGTGTATAGACTGAGCCACTTGAACTGGGGCCCAGTCTAGCCCTTGACCCTGGCCTGGCACATTGCTGGGGGGCACCTTAAGGGAAAGAGACCTCACGCTGGCCAGGAGGTACTCCATTAACCCGCTGGTCCCACGATCCACAAACTCGTCTTGTGGTTGAATGGGCAAAACCAAAGCCAACACAAGAAGCCCGCTTCTAAAGAGCTCATGGGCTAAGGAAAACCCTAGACTCACTGGAACTGAATGGCATTGGAAGTAGCACGCGACAAAACTGAGGCATGACTTTAAATGCTTATGTTAGCAAAAAAAAAGAATGGCTCGAAGCTGATGAACTCAGCATTCAGCTGAAAAAGTTCGAAAAAGGACCATCCATCGTTGCTCGGTCATGTCCGACTCTTTGCGACCCCACGGACTGCAGCCTATCAGGCTCTACTGTCCATGGAATGCTCCAGGCAAGAATACTGGAGTGGGTAGCCGTTACCTCCTCCAGGAGATCTTCCTGGCTCAGGGATTGAACCCGAGTCTCCTGCATTGCAGGTAGATTCTTTACTACTGAGCCACCAGGGAAGCCCTAGAAAAAGGACAGCAGAATTTAAAAGCCAAACAAATCACAAGGCAGGAAACACTGCAAAGTAAAAATGAATAAAATGGAGAACAAGCCAAAAGAACAGCTCAACAAAGCCCCATCTTGGTATTTGAAAAAGACTAATTAAATTAATTCAAACAGTCCCCTGGGAAAGATTGCTTTTTAAAAAGGCACCAAGAATCATGGGGGCAGTGGGACAAAACTACTGACAGCAAAGACCACAGAGGGTTTTGTGAATGACCTTATCCCACATCTGATAAGTTACATGAAATGGACACTTTTCTGGAAAATTCCAACATACCACAATGGAGTGAGTGACCTGGGGAGGCAATGGTCATTAAAGAGACAGGATGGCGTTCACACCCTTCCCAGCAAGCCCAGCCTGGCCCCTGACAACTGTCCCTGACAGAGACAGCTCTGCCAAGAGGTCTCACAAAATGCCATGGAGACCGCCATTCGGGGAGTGTTTGCCAAACCGCGTGGTGGCCCCAGGACCCTGCGGCCAGAGTCTGAAAAATGCGCACAGGTGGTCCCAAGCCTGTCTCATCCATGAACACAGATACAAGTGCAAACAATTCTGCAGGAGATACCAGCAACCCAACCCTGCAACGTCAAACATGGAGTAACTAAGTTGGGATCATCCTGCAAGTGAAAGCTTGGTTTGATATTGAAAAGAAAAAAAAATCATTAACATTCACTACATGAACAGATTAGAGGAAAAATGCTCTAAGCCATATGTCTACTCCTTTAGAGTTTTTAATCTAGGTACCTTGTTAAAACTCACCAGGTGGAGATTAAATGTTCCAGAAAATTTCAACACCTAGCATGATAGGACCTCTTCCCAGACTAGGCATAAAAGGGAACTTGCCCACCTTGCTAAGCAGACCCTGTTAAAAACTCCACAAACATCGTATGCTGTAGGGAAAGGTTGAAATAATCCTCTTTCAACAACCAGGAGCAAGAAAAAAGGGCCTGTCTTTGGCTCTTTACTCAACACCCCACCAGAAGCCCCGCCAGCAGCAGGCAGAGAACAAGACACACGACAAGGTGGGGAAGGAAGTGTCACGCAGGCCCGGTCTCTAGCTGACCACCTGTCCATTTAAAAAAGAAAACCACTTGAAACCAAGCTTTATGCAAATTATTACAATTAATAAGATTTTAGGTTTGAAAAAGTTAATAGATGGGAGTAGAAACAGATTTCTTAGCTAGGACACAGAGCACAGTAACTAGAAAAATGGATGAATGAAGGCTTGAGCAAAATTAGAAACTCTTGGTCATCATAAGACACTATTAAGAAGATGAATTCGGGAAAAAAAAAACCAAGATAAATAGATAAGCCACAGACTGGGAGAAAACATTCACCAGATGTAGTATCTAGAGTATATAGCCCACTCCCCTCGATATCGTGAAATGTGTTAAATGCCACTGGTTAGTACACTTGAACGTGGTTAAAAAGGTCAATTAAAAAGAAAAAAAACCCCACTCTACAACAAAACAAGAAAAGAATTCAAAATCAGTAAAGGCTTGACCACCTACTTCACAACAAGAAAAATCAATGGTTACTTAACACACAAGAAAGTGGTCAAGATGACCAGTTGCCACAAAAATACAAATTAAACCACAATGAGATCCAGCTTGACCTACACCAGAAGGTTGTAATCTGAAAAAACTAACCCCATCTGGTGTTGGAGGTGGTGTGGAACAAACACTTGCACCAAGGTTCACAGCAGCCATAATTCCCAATAGCCCTGAGCTGGGACACAGTGAAAGGCCATCAACAGGGGATGGACAAGCTGGATATCCACACAGTGGGACACCCACTCAGCAACACCAAGGGATGAGCCAGGGGGATTCCCCGGTGGTCCAGTGGTTAGGACTCCACCACAGGGGGTTGTGGATTTGATCCCTGGTAGGGGAACTAAGATCCTGCAAGCCACGCAGGGGGCAAGAACAAAGATTACAAACCAAGAAAAAAGGGATGAGCCAGTGGCCTACTCATCACAAGCAATTCTCAGAACCAGAATGCTGGACACACAAGACTCAACATCCTGAGTTCATTTAAGGGAAGCTTTAGAAAAGGCGAAGCAGCCAGTGACAGAAGTGAGAGTCCAGAGCAGGAGGTACACTGGCTGGGGAGATGGAAACGTTGTCTCTGGTTATAAAGGTCAGAACCGACTGGACAGAGATCTCTTTTGATGTGTGCGAATGTTGCCTACAAATAAAAAGACTGAAAAGAACAACTGAGCAGACGGCGGGCGGCCCTGGCCACCCATTGCGCTTGCTGTTGACCATGTGAAACTTTCCAAGATAATGGCAAGTGTGTGAAGACACAGCAACTGTGAGCAACAATGTTGTCATCCCACGAAGTCACCCAGTCCCTTCTCTCCAGGCCGGTTTAGCTGCTATAGCCACAGCTACCTGCTTGCTTTTGGTGACCTGACAAAGGAATTCTCCACTCTGGGTGGAAGAGGTGGCGAGCCTGGGCATGGCCTGGGTGAAGAGCAGGTGCCCTTTTATGCTCCCTGCCCTGTCATCAGTGAGGGCTGCGGGGCAGAGCTGCCAGACTTGCCCCGGGCAGGAAAACCACCTCCAGGGGTGAGGACCTGAGTCTTCAGGGCAAAATGACCCTTTAGGAGTCACGTCAGCACTGGACGCAGTCACATCTGTGGACTGTTGCAAAGAGGAGCCGCAGGACCAGAACCGATTGCAGTCTGCACCCCTAGACGGGCCATGAAGACAGTAGTTGGGGAGCTACCAGGTGGGTGAGTCCTCTCCTGGCTGGGGGCGAGGGGGGGCCACTTTTGAGGCTAGCATGCTCAATCCCCATTTGTGGCTTCACCCTCTGTCCCCTGGGCTGAGCCAACATCTGCACGTGGACAAGTCCATGTGTCTGCTCCGGCCCAGGTCTTGGCTAGTGCCCAGCCCACACGGGCCAGTGTCTCTCCGCCACCTCCAGGCTCTAGCGGAACCTGGAGTGCTCCAGTGGATGGTTCCCAAACCTGGGTGCCCTGTGTGGCAGCCCCTGCCCCGTCTGCCAGCCACTCAGAACTGATTGCTGAAGGCTCTGGAGCAGGGCCCCCTCCTGCCGGCCACCTTCCCTGGGAAGCTTGGAGATAACAGCGCCTCAAGGTCAGTCACTGATCCCCGGCTGGGGTCTCCTTGGAGCCCAGCTGCAACCCCTGTGGCCCCTCTCCTCCCAGTGCCCAGCAGTGCCCGCTTTCCGCTGCCCCCCTCTTGTTGCGGGGCTCCAGCAGGAGAAGCCATCAGTCCCGTCGGTGGGCACCTCCTGGCCCAGAGGAATGTTTGCTTCCGGTCAAATTCCAGTGGGCTAGTGTCCTGTCTGCTGAGTCATGGTGCCCTACACCCGACTGCACTCACCAGGATTAGCAAGGAGTGGAACCTGCTTGCCTTGTTCAGTTCAGCTCTGCCACCAGCGGCCTGAGTCACTCACCAAAGGGAAGAGTGAGATAGGACCCAGACGGGGGCGGGGGCGCAGAGGCCTAGGAGGCCCCCCTACCCAGCAGCCTGGGCCTGGTTGCACTGCCGGAGGTAATGTGGGCCGAGAGCACAGTGCTCATGGGGTCTGGAGGAGTCTGGGGCCACTTGGTGACTTAGCAGCAGGAGCAGGGCCTGCTGCAGATTTCCAGCCACCTGCATCTGGCCTGCCAGCACCCCGATCTTATCTCAAGTCTCCAATTTGATAAGCCCTTGGTCTCGCAGGGTGTTAGGGCGGAGCACATGACAGTAGAAGTTGGGAGGCTGGGCAGGGGTGGGCTCTATCCCCCTCGAGGCAAGATCTGCCTGGCCTCCCTCCTGGGCCACAGGGCTCATGACTCATCAGCCCTTTGGGGGAGCGCCAGAGTCACCGTGACACAGCAGGAATCTTATCGCCCCAGGAGGGGAGGCGGCCCAGAAACACCCCGAGGAGAAAGGACCCAGGTCCTCCAGCTCAGCCCTGGCGGGACCCCATCTCCGGGATGGGCCCTGGAGCACTCATCGAGCCCATGGCCCAGATGGGGAAACTGAGGCCCAGAGGCAAAGACCGCCCTGCAGAACCTGCACTGAGCCATTTCTGCCCGAGGGGGCTCCTCGGCCTATTGTTTCTCTAATCTCAATCGCTCTGTTTCCACTGGGGGTTAGAGTGGCTCCAGCCTGGCAGGCCCAGGGTTCCTCTCTCAACACTGGTCTGGAAGGAGAAACGGGGTTCCTGGGTTCCAGAGGCCTCCGGACCAGGTCCTGTAAGTATGTCCACTGCCCTCCTACTGAGGGTGGGAGTCTGGAGGAGGGAGTAGAGCGGCTGCAGCTACAAGGCCATCAGGTAACTCCTCAGGCTGGCCTTCGGACGGGGCGGAACCTGGGCGTGTGGGTGCGGGTTGGGTAAAGCCGGCAGGGAGGAGAGGGGCGGAGGACAGCTCATCCTTTTTGGAGTTAGGCTCTGAGGCACTGGCTCTGTGGGCCTTGGCGCCTCCCAAGGCCTGGGGTGTGAAGGCCTGGCAGTGTTTGCTGTCACATGCACTCACCTTCAGGCCCAGCCCCCAGGCACGGCTCCCACAGTGGGGGGTGGGGGGGCCTCAGGGCAGGTGCCTGCTGTGCTGTGAACTCCTTGGTTTCCCAGAGTAGCAAGTTTGTGCTGCCTGCCTGCCTCCCACATATCCCAGCAGGAAGGGGAGAAATAAAACAACAAAAAAAAACAGGCTCTACTTCGGAGGCCCTGGTACTCCCCCCGCCCACCCCCGCCCTGCCGGCTATAGCCGGCACTTCCCCTTTCTGCCCTAGAAGCCTCTGCTGATTGCTCTTGGAACAGAAAAGAGCAAAGGGGAACAACTCGGGTTGCAAAGAAACAGTGTTGCCCAATGCCAAGGCCGCCACACGTGAAGGCAGGGAGGAGTCACCAAATCAGCTCAGCAGAACCCTGGGGCCCCTTGGTGCTCCAAAGACTTCCATTGCCAAGTGGAAACTGTGGGGTTGAAAGAGGAGACACTTGGCCCAGGCCACAGAACACACTTGGATGCTCTCACTGAGGTGCTTAATCGGAGTTGAGGGTCTAGGGTCATAGGCCATTTACTGAGGCCGGGGACCCTCTGCTGGAGTGTCTTGGGACAGGCTCGGATGGGGATGGGGGAAGGAGGAAAAATAATCCTGAGTAACTTTCTTTGTCAAACTATTTCTTGGACCAACTCCAAGGTGTTAAGCTTTCTGGTGCCTCGAGGGATGAGGCTGGGGCCAGGGTGGGGGCTAAGCCATCCCCTGTATGCCCCTCCTGGGCATCGTACAGTCTTGAGGTGATAAGACGGTCAGGGGAGAGTTTCGGGCAGCCTTCCCTTCCCTCCCAGCAGCACAGCTCAAAGCCCCCTGCCCTGCATTCTGGCTCTTTTCCCAAGTTCTGATCAGAATCACACAACTGGCAGGAAACACGTTCTGCAAAGGGCGGTGGCCTGTTATGATACATGAATGAAGAACTGAATTCCTCCAGAGCTGAGGGGACAGGGGTGTGGAAGGGACAGAGAGACCATGCCTGCCCTGTCAAGAGCTCACTCGCTTGATAGAACTCTCGCTTCAGGTTTATACAGTAAGTCACCACCAGAGATGCCTGTAATCCTGGGGAGCGGATTCTCGGTCCCGTCCAGGATGAAGAGTTTCCCTTTGAGATGAAACGTTGACAGTGTTCCAGCCCTTTCTCATGTCTTGCCACCAGGTCGATCTTATTTACACGTGGCACATGAAGAGAGTGCTTTTAGTTGGGGGGGCCAGTCATGGCTCTCCAAGGACCCACTCACCCTCTCATGTTCCACCACCCCCAACATGTATGGTCAGCATGCTCTGTTTCTGCCTTTGCTTCTAGTCTCTGGCCTTTCTGATCACAGCAAAGTGGCAGTTCCACTGGCTGGACAATGGGGCTGGTCTCAGCTCCTCGGGAGGCCTTGGAAGTCAGGGCAAAGAGATGGGGTTTCAAGAAGGGTCAAGTGTGTGTCTTTGGGGACCTTGAGGGTAGACAGACAAGGTAGAGATTGGGCCCTGGATCCTACCTCTGGCACTGACTGTGTTACATCTGTCAAGTCAGAAACATGTTTGGAAAACATCCTTCTGGAATGGACTGCTTCCCCTGTTTACCTCTCTGTCTCCCCTGTGGAGGAGGAAGTCTAACCAGACAGTCCTGAAGGGCCTCCCAGCTCCAGGACAGAGGTCTACACTCAATGGCTACACACGGGCTTCAGAAATGCCTCATGGCGTGTGTACACTGGGTGGTAACGGGTTGACAGCGGCTCCTGAGCAGGGGCAAGAGCCTGAGGGGCCCAACTGCAAGCAGTTGGGAAAGCACAGGCACTGTGAGGTCCCTTCTGCTGCGTTTCAGCTGTGGGGCTTGGTAGGGGAGACTCACCGATGCACCCATGATGATAAAGATGTGCGTATCGGCCTGATGGAAGTCATCACCCTGGTACAGCTCTTCTCGCAGGATCCCGCACACCTGGGTCCGGCTCAGAGCCACCTGCTCTGCCATGGCGCTCTCTGGTGAAAGAAAAACTCAGTTGACAAGGCAGGAGCTGAGAAGAGCACTGAGAAGCTGACCCCTTTCTGGAGGAGTCCTTTGGGCTCTCCTTCAGCAGATGTTTCATTACTGAAACCACTGACTGTGAATACCTGGGGAGCAGGATGTTCGGGAAGTTAGAAACTGCTGGCCCTGAGCTCCGGCCATCCTCTCTGGGCAACTTTCTTCTGTGGTGTATATTACAAAATGACCCAAAGTATTACTGGATTCTTACTAGGGCCTCAGTTCTGTGGCGACTGAGTAAAACGCCGCTGGCGCAGCGTACGATCTAAGACCATGTCGCCCAGGATGCAAGCAGAAACTCCACAATGAGCTGGAGCCTGCGAGGTAGAGCAGCCGATGGGAAGTGTCGCTCCAGCCCTCCTCCTCCCACGCTGGGCAGACCCCCGGCAAGTCCCTGGCCCTCTCGGGGTTTCCGTCTCCTCCGGGGTCCCATGAGGGCAACGCAGGGTACCAGATCGGTTAGGCCCTCTGGATTTTGCCCCGTAAGTTTGGGCAATCAAAGTGCCTCGCAGCGCTGCGACCGCCCACTCGGTTACCTGTGCTTCGCTGCTCTCGCCCGTCACACTCGCAGACCCCCAAGTGCCCGGCAGTTTCCCCGGGCTGAGCCCCGCCGGCCCATTTAACCGGCGGGGGCGGGAACCTGGGCTGAGCTGACCGGCCTCAGGAGAGGCACGGGGGTGTGGCCTCCGCGGGCCCCTCCCTCGTGGGGCGGGGAAGGTCGAGGGTGCGAGCAGGTGCGCGCGCATCCCGGCCAGGCTGGGACCCCCCCCCACCCCCACCCCCTCGTGGAGGCCCCAGCCCTAGCTCGCCTTGCCCCTGGAGCACCTGCGCCTGCCGCTGAGCCGCGGGCCGTCTGCTGTCTCGGCTGCGGCTGCGCCGTGTCCCCGCTACCTCGCGAGTCCGCCTGCAGCTCCCCGCAGCTCGCTCGCGTCCCCATCCCTGGCCCGACCCCGCCCCTAGAGTCCGGCTGTCGGCACAGGGCCCCGGGGAGGTCCTGCGTGCTCGCGCGGGCCTCCACTTCCGCCAGCTGCTTGACCCTGCCCTTCGACCCTGTTGGTGGGTGGGGTCTTCTGCAGCTCCGTCCCCTCGCCGGACCGGTCTCCGGAGCAGGTCAAATAAGCCCTATGTGGTTCCAACCCTAGCGGGAAGGGGTACGGCCCTGCCGAAGTGACAAGGGGGAATGCAGGTCGCGACGCTAATTACTGGGGAATGCCCTGCGGGCCAACCAAGGCTGGCGGGTTCAGGTTTCCGCTTTGGGCAACCTCTCTCGCATCTTCCGCCGGCCGGCCAGGCAGGGGCGGGACCTGAGCGCTTTACTTCCGGATCCCACAGCTTAGACACCGGAAGCCGGAAGTGAGAAGTTGGCAGAGGGAGAAGGGAAGGGCTACAGCGGAACTCGGACTTTCTCGGAGCGCCGGGGGTCCGAGGAACGTTCGGGGCCCGCCGTTCCCGCCCTTCTCACGTCGGACCGACTCAGCTGACAGGTGTGGCCCTCTTCCGAAGACAGGGTACCATCGGTGGGCGTTCTGCCGCCTCTGACATCCCCTCCCCGGATGACCAGGCTTCCCCCTCCTATTCGGTCCAGCTGGGTTCTGCTGCGCACTTCCAGAGCACCGGCGGAGGCAGGCCGATTGAGGACTCAGGTTACTTTGGCGGCGAGCGGGTTTGTTTTCGCCTCTCTTTCCTCCGCCAGCGCCGAGTCTGACCACACCCCTAGTTTGTGAATGACTCTTCTAGGTCGGAGACATTTTCTGTTCATCATCTGTGCATTTCAGGTTAAAGTTCTTTAAAAAGGCGTCAAATATGACTTGCCAGCTAAGTACCTTACCTCATGTGCATCATTTTGCTCCTTTGCAAAACGATGAATGTCTCCCGGACCTCGTATCATTTCTGTGACTTGAGGATTAATGGGCCATCCTGACATGTTCGAGGAACTCAGTAATGAGGCCGCTATACCTGGAGCAGAGTGAGCGAGGGAATACTTAGAGTGGGAGCCGGTTTGATTCCTGGGTTGGGAAGATCCGCTGGAGAAGGGATAGGCTAACCGCTCCAGTATTCTTGGGCTTCCCTGGTGGCTCAGCTGGTAAAGAATCCACCTGCAATGTGGGAGACCTGGGTTCGATCCCTGGGTTGGGAAGATCCCCTGGAGAAGGGAAAGGCTACCCTCTCCAGTATTCTGGCCTGGAGAATTCCATGGACTGTACAATCCATGGAGTCGCAAAGATTTGGACACAGCTGAGCGACTTTCACTTTAATGGGAGCACAGATAGCGCACGGCCTTGTAGGTGGTGGTAGGGACTTTGGGTTTTAAGCTATCGGCAATGAGGAACCATGGTAGGGATCCCAGCAGAGGAGGGATGTGATCAGAATCACCTTTCAGGCTGACTGGTCTGGCGCGGTGGGGAGAACTGACTATGGGGGCGGCACGTGTAGGAGCCGGGTGACTTTTAGGAGGTCATTACAATAATTACGTGAATAGTGCTGTTGCTCTTATCATTTTATTGTGTAAAATTTCAAAGACGTAGAAAAGTATAATAGTCTAGTAAATTCAATATACTCACTTCCCAGCTTCAACAGTTATCAACTCGTGGATATTTTTAATTCATACTCCTCAAAAACAGCTTTGTTGACATATAATTCACATACCTCGCAAATCACCCATTTAAAGTATACAGTTCACTGGTTTTTCAGTGCATTCACAGACTTGTACAACTATCACCATTAATTCCAGAACATTTTCATCACTCTAAAAAGAAACCCCATGAACTTCAGCCATCACTCTCACCACCCCATCTACCCCTGCTCTAAGCATCCACTAGTCTTTCTGTCTATGTATTTACCTATTCTGGACATTTCATGTAAATAGAATCATAATATGTGGTCTTTTGTGAGTTGTTTCTTTTTATTAGCATAATGTTGCAGCATGGGAATGTACTAGATTTTGTCTGTTCATCAGTTGATAAACATCTGGGTCATTTTCACTGTGGCTGTTTGGAGTAATGCTGCTACCAACATTCCTGTGCGGACATGAGTTTTCATTTCTTTCAGGTAGATAACTAGCAGTTCACCCATTATTTAGAACCAAATCCCAGACGCCATGTGATTTCTTTCAATAAAAATTTCCGTGTGCATCTCTAAGAAATGACTTTGAAAGAAACATAACCACACCAGCACTATCACATGTAAAATAGTACCATTACTTGCTAAGTGTCATCAAATAGACTCTAAGATACATCTTGACAGGATTTCCTAATGAATCCGACGTGAGCTGTGAGACAGATGGGACTCAAGAAGGACTTGAAGGTTTTGTCCTGCCAACTAGAGCATGGGTTAGTCATCTACTGGTAACAAGGAAGGCCGTGAATGGAACTGGCCTCTGGGGATGATCAGGAGTGTAGTTTACCGAGGTTAGTTTTGAAAGGATGACTGGATATCCAAGTGGAGATCTGGCATTTGATGTATGAGTTGGGCGTTCAAGAAAGAGTTCTGATTTGGGGCATCATTAGCATTAAGATGAGGGCTACAGTTTTGAGTCTGGATGGAATTAGTTCTGGAGTGACTGAAATTATAGAGAAAAGGTCCCAGGACAGAGCCCTATGGCACGACCACGTGAAGGGCTGGGTTGATGAGGATGGGCCAATGAAAACCTGAGAGGGAGCAGCCAGTGAGGTAGGTGGGAAACCAGTAGAGTGGGCTGTTCTGGAATCAGGGATCAGTGATCCATCAGATACTGCTAATGGGTTAGTAGGGTGTTCAGTGAAGTATCAGTGTAATAGTGAAATGTTCAAGCTCGTCTGGTGTTCAAGTCTCTGGCTGCAGCTCATGCCCTACTGGAAACTTCTCTTGGGATTAGCTTCCTCTTCATGTAGCCAGTCTTCTTGGGCAGGTCTTAAAAGGGCTCCAGGTTGATGCTCTCTGGCGTAGACTCCCTCTCTGTACTCCAGGTCGTAAGAGAACAAAAATGGCTCAGGCTTTCTCTGCCTCCCTGCCTTCATCTGTGAGCCCAGGCCCTGCTTTCAGATGTCTCAGTACACGTCAAACGCGGGATGATCCACTTCAGCCCTTCTGTTCCAAAGAACACTCACCAGGCTCCGAGTGATCTCTGTGAAGACCCTCTTACTTGGTGTATGGATTTCCTAGGGTTGCTGTAAGAGATAGCCACAAGTGGGGGTGATGGTTTAAAACAATGAAAGTTCATCCTTTCCTGGCTCTGGAGACCAAGAGCCTGAGGTCAAGGTGTTGGTAAGGCTATGCTTCCTTCGGAGGCTCCAGGGCAGGGTCCTTTGGGCTTCATCCAGCCTGTGGGGGCTTCAGGTATCCCTGGGCTTGTGACCACATCCCTCCTGTCTCTGCCTCTGTTTTCACGTGGCGTCTCCTCTGTGTCTGTGTCTCTCCTCTTCTGTGTCTCATAAGGACACTTGTTGGATTTAGGGCCTTTCTCATCCAGGATTATCTTATCTCCAGATCCTTAATTTTATCACATCTGCAAAGACCCTTTTCCACAGTTCACAGTCACAGGTTCTGGGTGTCATAAGGTATGTAATAAGGTATGTCACATGGACATACCTTATTGGGGGTCATCATTCAACTCACTATACTAGGTAAGGGGCCACTCACCTCCACTCATGCTTGGAAGTGTGTGTGTGGGGTAGGATTCCCAGCATACCGACACATCCCTCCAAAACTAATTTTCTATGTGATTTCTCCTCTCTGGTGACGTTCTTAACTTCAGCTTACAGTTACAAGCAGTGCTGAACCATGACCTTTCCAAGCCCCAAAGAAGAGCCTGCACTTCCCTTAGGAATGGGACTATGTGCTACCTCTTAGACCAGAAAGCCCACGTTAGCATCTCTTTCCACTTGCCAGCATGCTCATCATTCTGCTTGAAGTGTGATGCCAGGACTCCTCGTCCTGCAGGGTAGGAGAATTCTGTATAGATCTCTTCATATCCTCCCCCTGCTAACTCTCTTTCAGGCCCTGACGTGTTGGATGAGCAGGCCCCCCTGAAAGAGTCCACTGTGTGAGATGGTGCAGCCGAGTGGTGGCCCGGCAGGGGACCAGGACATGCTAGGTGAAGAGTCTTCTCTGGGGAAGCCAGCCATGCTCCACGTGCCTTCAGAGCAGGGCACCCCTGAGACCTTCCAGCGCTGTCTGGAGGAGAATCAAGAGCTCCGAGGTGAGGGCGACAGTGGGCGGGCAGAGTCAAATGTCTGGGGAGCAGGCCCTGCTGGGGGAATTGACCCCACTCACCCAGTGCCTCTGTGTTTTCTGGGACTGGGGTGGGCAGGCGCTCAAGAGCCAGTTTGTGGCTCTGGCTCAGCCAGCCTCCTTCCTTCGTTTCCTGTGGGGTTCTCTGGAAGTGACTCCCAGCTACAGAGTGCCATCCAGAATACTTAGAGTCAGGACCAACACTGGGGAGGGGAGAGGATGGGAAGGGAAGGGCAGGGCAGTGAAGAAGGGGTGAGCAGAGGGAGAAGCTGGGCTGCCCTCCCTTCAAGGAGCTCTGGAGCTGAGGTGACCTTTTTGGGTTGTTCCTGGTTGGCCAAGGCCGCCAGGCTCCTGTGTCTCTGTACTGATCAGCCATTGTTGTCATTCAGTCACTCAGTCGTGTATCTGACTCTATAGGACCCCATGGACAGAAGCATCAAAGGGGCTGGAAAGGGGTGTGGCTATCTGAGGAAGGGCGTGGCTATTTAAGGGGCGTGGCCTGCTCCAGAAAGGGGTGTAGTCTGCTCTGGGCTAGGCAGGGGCTTCCTAGGAAGGGCCTGTGGGTGGCTTTGGGGAAGGGATGTCCGGGCCACTGTGGGTGGAGCATGAGCCTGTCAGTCGTACCCCCTCCAGGTAAGATAACCAACCCCCCAGGTGTCGTTAAATATGTTTCTGTGTTGGGGCTACATTGAGCTGGCAGCCAAGTTTGGGACAGGGAGACCGCGCGTTCTCCACAGCTACATGTGTGGTCTGAGCTCATCCCCAGGACAGTGGGGTCTGGTGAGGGCACCGTGGGCCTGAGGCAGAAAGCCCTGTCTCAGATCAGTTGCTCCCTTGCAGGGCTGGAGTCTTATGGGGACTGTGGTGTGTAGAAGGAGGCTCTGGAGCCAGGCTCAGGAGCCATTGTGGTTCTAGCAAAAGAATGTTCCATCAGAAGGCCTATTTAGCTCGTTGGGGGTTCTGAACAGAGAGGGGGGCCCCGTCTAATCCAGTTCTGTGGTGGCTAGCACCTTCACAGGCCATGGATCCGTTTTGTCAGTACCAATGGTGAGCTGCTGCTTGGGGGTGTCCCTGGGTGGGTGGCTCTCCTTTCCTCAGCCTTTGCTGACTACCTGGGAAGAGGAGGACAAAGTGGTTCTTGAAGCTGTCTTGTGCACCAGGCACTTTGGCTGCTTTTCCATGTTACCCGTCCTGTCTCTGAAATGGGGATGCTTGTCCCCATTGACGTGTACACAAGGATGGTGAGGCTCAGAGAACTCGCTTGCTCCGAGACTTCTGGCCCTGCCCCCCAGACCCCCCTCAGTCTGGGGCCAGCAGAGCTCGGGGAAGTTTGTCCCCAGTCTGATCCTGAAGGCAGTGACCCAGGGGCCTGCTCTGACCCATGTCTGAAATGGGGATGCTTGTCCCCATTGACGTGTACACAAGGATGGTGAGGCTCAGAGAACTCGCTTGCTCCGAGACTTCTGGCCCTGCCCCCCAGACCCCCCTCAGTCTGGGGCCAGCAGAGCTCGGGGAAGTTTGTCCCCAGTCTGATCCTGAAGGCAGTGACCCAGGGGCCTGCTCTGACCCATGCAGAAGGCAGATGAGTTCCAGAGTCAAAAAGAACAAATAAACTGACATTTGACATGTTTTTTTTTTTTTTGGCCACACTGTGTGGTTTGTGGGACCTCAGTTCCCTGACCAGGAATTGAACCTGGGCCAGGGCAGTGAAAGCACTGGGTCCCAACCACGAGGCCACTAGGGACTCCCTGACATGTGTTTTTAAGTGAAGCTTTTGGGGACACTGGGGGCATGTCATTTGCGCAGCTGACCTTGAAAGTGATCGGTGAAACAAGAGTGTTGGGAAGCTGTCCCAGTGGGGGAGTCCTCGGGGTGGTGGGGGGCCGCAGGCCCTGGGCTCATCTGGCCCCAGCCATCTCTGCAGACGCCATCCGCCAGAGCAACCAGATGTTGCGCGAGCGCTGTGAGGAGCTGCAGCGTTTCCAGGGCAACCAGAGGGAGGAGAAGGCCTTCCTCATGCAGAGGTTCCAGGAGGCCCGGGACTTGGTGGCAAGGCTGAGCCTAGAGAAGCATGAACTGCGCCAGCAGAGGGAGCAGGCCCTGCAGGAGGTGGAACGCCTGAAGACATGCCAGCAGGTAAGGACCTGGCCGCCTGCCTGGGGGCACTGGGGTGGGGGGCTCCTGGAGTTGGGGAAAGCTGTTGTCCTCCCAGTTACGGCATTAGGGTGAGCCGCTGGCTGGGATACGGGTTGAAATCAGTAAAGATAAAGGAATGGAGAGCAAGTCCAGGAGAGACGGAGCCATGCATGACAGTGTGCCCTCTAGGGACTTGTCGGGGGGGGGGGGTCATTCCTGGAGGCCTGTGTTGCCTGTATGGCTCCCCTTAGGTACTTGATTTCTGGGCCCCAGAGATCAAGCTGGTACATGTGGCCCAGGGTCTGGCCAGAAATCACGCTGCTGGCAGTGTAGACAGCCCGGTGGAGCCCTAAGGGAGTGTCTCAGGTTTCCAGGGCTGCTGTAACAGAGTACCACAAACAGGGTAGTTGGAAGCCACAGAAATGTGTGGTCTGCCAGTCGTGGAGGCCAGAAGTCCATGATCCAGGCGTGGACAGGGTCGGTTCCTTCTGAGGGCAGGATCTGGTCCAAGCCTGTCTCCTAGCCTCAGGTACCTGCTGGGAGGACTCAGTGTTCTGTGGTTTGCAAACACACTGTCACATGGCCTTCTCCTCGTGTGTCTGGGCATCTTTCCTCATCTTATGAAGACACAAGTGTCAAAGAGCAGTTCAACCGGCCTTTAGGTAAAGTGGGTAGGAACCGGTTTTGTTTGGTAACCACTGTCAGCAGGTGAAAGCACCAGGCACCCTTCTGATTGGCACAGGGGTGCTNTTCAACCGGCCTTTAGGTAAAGTGGGTAGGAACCGGTTTTGTTTGGTAACCACTGTCAGCAGGTGAAAGCACCAGGCACCCTTCTGATTGGCACAGGGGTGCTAGTGATTTGAAGGGAGAGTGAGGTGGGGTCAGTGAGCAGGGTCTCGAGTGAAAACCCACGGTGGGTTGGTCAGGGTCAATGTGGTGAGGTCAGCAGTGTCTGTCCCCGGGATCAGTTCTTGGATACTACAATTGCATCCTACTCAGAGATGGGTAGACTCAGGCCCTGTCCTTCCTGAGGATCCCATTTCAAAGGAATGACTCTCAGGTCCCCGAGAAAGCCTCTCCTGGGTTGTTGGAGGTACACGGACATCTCAAAGGGACAGAGCAGGGGTTCACATGCAGGGAGCCTTCTTAGGAAAGACTTGGAGAAAGGGGGGGTGCTCAGTCAAATGTTGGCTGGAACAAACTACATTCTCTTGTTAGCCCTGTTTTCTCAGATGAGGACTCAAAAGGGAGCTGGGTCAGTCCAGGGTCCTGACCTTGGGCTGCAAGAAGTCACAGTAGAGCTTGCTCAATTGTCCGAGTCTTTTGTAGTTCTCAGGAGTCACTGGATCAGAGGCCCGCTCTCCTCCAGTGTGACCTCATCTTCACACCATTACATCTGCAGTGACCGTGTCTCTAGGTCAGATGCCATTGACACGTACTGCAGGTTAGTTCAGTTTAGTTCAGTCACTCAGTTGTTTCCGACTATGCAGCCCCATGGACTGCAGCATGCCAGGCCTCCCTGTCCATTACCAACTCCCAGAGTTTACTCACAACTCATGTCCATTGAGTTAGTGATGCCATCCAACCATCTCTTCCTCTGTCATCCCCTTTTCCTTCCGTCTTCAATCTTTCCCAGCATCAGGGTCTTTTCCAGTGAGTCAGCTCTTCATATCAGGTGGCCAAAGGATTGGNGCCTCCCTGTCCATTACCAACTCCCAGAGTTTACTCACAACTCATGTCCATTGAGTTAGTGATGCCATCCAACCATCTCTTCCTCTGTCATCCCCTTTTCCTTCCGTCTTCAATCTTTCCCAGCATCAGGGTCTTTTCCAGTGAGTCAGCTCTTCATATCAGGTGGCCAAAGGATTGGAATTTCAGCTTCATCATCAGTCCTTGCAATGAACATTCAGGACTGATTTCCTTTAAGCTGGACTCATTGGATCTCCTTCCAGTCCAAGCGACTCTCAAGAGTCTTCTCCAACGTCATAGTTCAAAAGCATCAATTCTTCGGTGCTCAGGTTAGGCCTAACTGTGGGTTAGGCCATGGCCATACCACTTTGGGGCCACCCTGAACCGGTGCAGAAGGGAGAAGGAGAAGGCTGCTGTTCTCAGAATGCCTGCAGAGCATCCACCTGCCCTGTACTTACGGGATGGGATGCTGGCTTCACAGTAGCTATCAGAGCCACTGCCAAAGCCCTATTGCTAGCTGACAAGTCTGACAGTAGTGGGTATTGGAGAGGCCATGGCTTCATGTTGCTGCTGGAAGCATCAATTGGTGACACTGCTTTGAAAAACCATCTGGCATTTTTTCTTCAAGTTGAAAGTTCAGGTCACCCTCACCTTGTCAGTTGTACCCCAGATGTATACATAAGAGAAACTCTTGCACATGGACAGCAGGTGATAGGGGTAAGATGTTAACCCTGGAGAAACCAGAATAAAACTCATATACCATAAAATTTGCCCTTTGAAAGTGTAGAATTCAATTGTTTTTAGTATAGTCTTAGAGTTGGCCAACCATCTCTTTCCTTTATGTAGTTCCAAAACTGCAAGAAGAAACCCCAGGAAGAAACTGTGTCCCCATGAGCTGTCACTCTGCAGTCCCATCCCCCCAAGCCCCAGGTACCTGCACATCTCCTGTGAGTGGAATCCTGCAATGTGTGGCTCTTGTGTCTGGCTACTTTCTCTCAGCATCATGTTTTTGAGGTTCATCCATGCTGTAGTTTGTCCAAGTACCTCATTTCACTTTATGGCTGGATGATATTCCAGTATAGAGAGAGACTACATTTTTTTTTTTATCCAGTCTTCATTTGATGGACATCTGGGTCATTTCTACTCTGGCTGTTAGGAGTAATGCTGCTATGAACGTTTCTGTGCCGACATGAGTTTTCATTTCTTTCAGGTAGATATCTAGGAGTTCACCCATTTTTTAGAACCAAATTCCAGACACCATGTGATTTTTTTTCCATAAAAATTTCCATGTGGATTTCTAAGAAATGACTCTGAAAGAAACATAACCACAACAGCACTGTTACACGTAAAATAGTACCATTACCTGCTAAGTGTCATCAAATAGATTCTAGGATACATCTTGACAGGATTTCTTGATGAATCTGACGTGAGCTGTGAGAGGCAGATGGGAATCAAGAAGGACTTGAAGGTTTTGTCCTGCCAGCTACAGCATGGGTTAGTCATCTACTGGTAATAAGGAAGGCCATGAGTGGAACTGGCTTCTGGGGATGATCAGGAGTATAGTTTTACTGAGGTTAGTTTTGAGAGGATGACTAGATATCCAATGGAGATATTCATCTAACAGGACAGGTGGTGTGGGCTATTTGCACTCTTAGATAGGGAAGGTCTCACTAAGTTGCCATCAAGTAAGCCTGGAAGACAGGACATGAGCCATATGGATATCTGGGGAAAGACTGTTTTAGAGGAGAGGAAAGTATGTGCAAAGGTCCTGAGGCAGAAGCTTACCTGTAATGTTCAGGGAAGACTAAAGAGGCAAGCATAGCTGGGGCAGAATGGAGAGGGGCTGAGGAGGTGGTCATGGTGGGGACTAGTCATCTGGGATTAGTAAGCCAGTGGAAGGATTCAGGCTTTGATCCTGAGTGTGACAGGAACTGGGGGAGGGGGCTGTGCTATGTGGATTCTTCTGGAGTGTGGGGGTATTATGGATTGTTATGTTTACCCCTCGTCCAAGGTAAGGAGCAGCCGTGAAGAGACAACCCACGCCAAGGTAAGAGAAACCCAAGTAAGATGGTAGGTGTTGCAAGAGGGCATCAGAGGGCAGACACACTGAAACCATACTCGCAGAAAACTAGTCAATCTAATCACACTAGGACCAGGGCCTTGTCTAACTCAATGAAACCAAGCCATGCCTGCAGGGCAACCCAAGGCAGGCGGGTCATGGTGGAGAGGTCTGACAGAACGTGGTCCACTGGAGAAGGCAATGGCAAGCCACTTCAGTATTCTTGCCTTGAGAACCCCATGAACAGTATGAAAAGGCAAAATGATAGGATATCAAAAGAGAATCTCCCCAGGTCGTTAGGTGCCCAATATGCTACTGGAGATCAGTGGAGAAATAACTCCAGAAAGAATGAAGGGATGGAGCCAAAGCAAAAACAATACCCAGTTGTGCCTGTGACTGGTGATAGAAGCAAGATCTGATGCTGTAAAGAACAATATTGCATAGGAACTTGGAATGTCAGGTCCATGAATCAAGGCAAATTGGAAGTGGTCAAACAAGAGATGGCAAGGGTGAACGTCGACATTCTAGGAATCAGCGAACTAAAATGGACTGGAATGGGTGAATTTAACTCAGATGACCATTATATCTACTACTGCGGGCAGGAATCCCTCAGAAGAAATGGAGTAGCCATCATGGTCAACAAAAGAGTCCGAAATGCAGTACTTGGATGCAATCTCAAAAACGACAGAATGATCTCTGTTCGTTTCCAAGGCAAACCATTCAATATCACAGTTATCCAAGTCTATGCCCCAACCAGTAATGCTGAAGAAGCTGAAGTTGAACGGTTTTATGAAGACCTACAAGACCTTGTAGAACTAACACCCAAAAAAGATGTCCTTTTCATTATAGGGGACTGGAATGCTAAAGTAGGAAGTCAAGAAACACCTGGAGTAACAGGCAAATTTGGCCTTGGAATGCGGAATGAAGCAGGGCAAAGACTAATAGAGTTTTGCCAAGAAAATGCACTGGTCATAGCAAACACCCTCTTCCAGCAACACAAGAGAAGACTCTACACATGGACATCACCAGATGGTCAACACCGAAATCAGATTGATTATATTCTTTGCAGCCAAAGATGGAGAAGCTCTATACAGTCAACAAAAACAAGACCAGGAGCTGACTGTGGCTCAGATCATGAACTCCTTATTTCCAAATTCAGACTTAAATTGAAGAAAGTAGGGAAAACCGCTAGACCATTCAGGTATGACCTAAATCAAATCCCTTATGATTATACAGTGGAAGTGAGAAATAGATTTAAGGGCCTAGATCTGATAGACAGAGTTCCTGATGAACTATGGAATGAGGTTCGTGACATTGTACAGGAGACAGGGATCAAGACCATCCCCATGGAAAAGAAATGCAAAAAAGCAAAATGGCTGTCTGGAGAAGCCTTACAAATAGCACTGAAAAGAAGAGAGGCGAAAAGCAAAGGAGAAAAGAAAAGATATAAGCATCTGAATGCAGAGTTCCAAAGAATAGCAAGAAGAGATAAGAAAGCCTTCTTCAGCAATCAATGCAAAGAGATAGAGGAAAACAACAGAATGGGAAAGACTAGAGATCTCTTCAAGAGAATTGGAGATACCAAGGGAACATTTCATGCAAAGATGGGCTCGATAAAGGATAGAAATGGTATGGACCTAACAGAAGCAGAAGATATTAAGAAGAGGTGGCAAGAATACACAGAAGAACTGTACAGAAAAGATCTTCACGACCCAGATAATCATGAGGATGTGATCACTAATCTAGAGCCAGACATCTTGGAATGTGAAGTCAAGTGGGCCTTAGAAAGCATCACTAAGAACAAAGCTAGTGGAGGTGATGGAATTCCCGTTGAGCTGTTTCAAATCCTGGAAGATGATGCTGTGAAAGTGCTGCACTCAATATGCCAGCAAATTTGGAAAACTCAGCAGTGGCCACAGGACTGGAAAAGGTCAGTTTTCATTCCAATTCCAAAGAAAGGCAATGCCAAAGAATGCTCAAACTACCGCACAATTGCACTCATCTCACACGCTAGTAAAGTAATGCTCAAAATTCTCCAAGCCAGGCTTCAGCAATATGTGAACCGTGAACTCCCTGATGTTCAAGCTGGTTTTAGAACAGGCAGAGGAACCAGAGATCAAATTGCCAACATCCGCTGGATCATGGAAAAAGCAAGAGAGTTCCAGAAAAACATCTATTTCTGCTTTATTGACTATGCCAAAGCCTTTGACTGTGTGGATCACAATAAACTGTGGAAAATTCTGAAAGAGATGGGAATACCAGACCACCTAACCTGCCTCTTGAGAAATCTGTATGCAGGTCAGGAAGCAACAGTTAGAACTGGACATGGAACAACAGACTGGTTCCAAATAGGAAAAGGAGTACGTCAAGGCTGTATATTGTCTCCCTGCTTATTTAACTTATATGCAGAGTACATCATGAGAAACGCTGGACTGGAAGAAACACAAGCTGGAATCAAGATTGCCGGGAGAAATATCAATAACCTCAGATATGCTGATGACACCACCCTTATGGCAGAAAGTGAGGAGGAGCTAAAAAGCCTCTTGATGAAAGTGAAGGAGGAGAGCGAAAAAGTTGGCTTAAAGCTCAACATTCAGAAAACGAAGATCATGGCATCCGGTCCCATCACTTCATGGGAAATAGATGGGGAAACAGTGGAAACAGTGTCAGACTTTATTTTTGGGGGCTCCAAAATCACTGCAGATGGTGACTGCAGCCATGAAATTAAAAGACGCTTACTCCTTGGAAGAAAAGTTTTGACCAACCTGGACAGTATATTCAAAAGCAGAGACATTACTTTGCCGACTAAGGTCCGCCTAGTCAAGGCTATGGTTTTTCATGTGGTTATGTATGGATGTGAAAGTTGAACTGTGAAGAAAGCTGAGCGCCGAAGAATCGATGCTTTTGAACTGTGGTATTGGAGAAGACTCTTGAGAGTCCCTTGGACTGCAAGGAGATCCAACCAGTCCATTCTGAAGGAGGTCAACCCTGGGATTTCTTTGGAAGGAATGATGCTAAAGCTGAAACTCCAGTACTTTGGCCACCTCATGCGAAGAGTTGACTCATTGGAAAAGACTCTGATGGTGGGAGGGATTGGGGGCAGGAGGAGAAGGGGACGACCGAGGATGGGATGGCTGGATGGCATCATGGACTCGATGGACGTGAGTCTGAGTGAACTCCGGGAGATGGTGATGGATAGGGAGGCCTGGCATGCTGCGATTCATGGGGTCGCAAAGAATCGGACATGACTGAGGGACTGAACTGAACTGAACTGATGTTTCCCTCAAAGAAATGTCCATATCCTAACCCCTAGTACCTCAGAATGTGACCTTAGTTAAACATGAGGTCTTTGCAGATATAACCAAGTTAAGGTGAGGTCACAGTAGCTGAGGATGGGTTTAAATCCAATGACTGGTGTCCTTAGAAGAGAAGCAGACATACAGGGAAGATGGTCACATGATGATGGAGGGAGAGATGGAGTGATGCAGTTACAGCTGATGAATACCAAGGACCGCTGGCCACCCCCAGAAGCCAAGGCAGTGGCCTGGAGCTGATCCTCCCCAAAGCCCTCAGAACGATCCAGCACTGCTGACACCTTGCTCTTGGACTCTTGGCCTCTAGAAAGCAATCTGTTTATGTTACCTTATCCACCTGCCAAATCTGTGGTCCTTTTGGGCAGCCCTGGGGAACTCCTACAGCTACAGGGGTGGAACTGGGAGCCTGGGTAAGCTTATTGCAGTCGCTCAGCAAGGGGCTCTCAGCGGGCTGGGCCCAGTGGTGGGCTGGAGTGTGGGCATTAATCCATAGGGTGTGCCCATGGGCTTCGAGGTGGAGAAGTTAGGCAGTCAGGTAGCTAAGTTGGGTTGTAAGAGACAAGTCTGTCCTGGAGGTAGGACTCTGGAAAGTCTCAGCCTGTGGAGGGTACTGAAGGCCTTGAGACAGAGCAAGTCATCCTCACATGTGTATACATGGAGAGGGTCGCAGGCCTGAGACTGCCCTTGAGAAGGAATGGTGGGTGGGGCTGGGTGCACATGTGTGAGTGCACGAGTGTGTGTGTGCAGGCCCCCAGGCCTGGCTGGGAGGTCTGCGTGGTGGTTGGTACTGAGGGGCGGGGAAAGCCGAGGACTTGGGCTTGACCCTGGGCTTGAGCAGGCCTCGGTCTTGGGACTGGAGTCTGGACAGCTTGAAGGGAGCTGGGCAAAGGGGAGTTGGGCCAACTCTTGCATCCTGTTGCTTGTGAAAGTCTTCTGGAAATGGTATCATTCCACATCACCTTCCAGTGGCCTGGGGCCCGTGGAGCAGAGTGTATCACTCTGAGTGATACACTCAGTGATACACTCAGAGTGTGTCACTTTGAGTCTTGCCTTCCTCAGCACTGAGTCTCAGAGGTGGAGAGGCTCCCATGTCCCTGCCTCTCCTTTTGCCCCATCTGCAGGGATGAGGAAGGCCTGGGAGGGGGTGCTCACGGGACGGGATCTCTTTTCACTGCTTCAGTTGCCTGGATGAGGGGGAGACGCTTCCAGAGGTGGAGGTTAGGTGAGGGGGACCACTGAGGGCAGCCCTCAGGAGGCCTGTCACTGTGTTTCCAGGCTTCCCTGGGAACTTGAGTGTGCAAGGGGCAGGCAGCTGGCAGAAAACCACTGACAGAAAGTGGCTCTTTTTTTTTTTTTCATGCAGCAGATGGCTGAGGACAAGGCCTCAGTGAAAGCCCAGGTAACATCCTTGCTGGGGGAGCTGCAGGAGAGCCAGAGTCGCTTGGAGGCTGCCACTAAGGAGTGCCAGGCTTTGGAGAGCAGGTGAAGTGACAGGGAGGGCGAGCCCAGCCCAAGGCCACTGCCAGAGCTCCCGAGGAGAACAGGACCCTTCGGGAGCCTCTGGAAATGTCCTCTGTGACAGGACAAACAGAACTGGGGGTACTGGGCATCCAGGACCTGGGTCTCAGTGCACCTGTGGGCTCTCTGACCTTCTGCTGGAGTTTGGCTTCTTTACTGAGTGGGTGTTTCTGGGGTGGCATGGAAGGGCAAGCCCGTGGGCTGCAGGGAAGCCCTCCCAGCTGAGAATGATGACAAAGAATGGGCACACACCAGGACCCCCAAGGGCAGAAGACACGGGTCGGGATGAAGACCCCCATGCCTTTGCTTCCCTCTCTCCCTCCCTTGAGGGGCCCCCAGCACGCTTCCTTCACAGGCAGCAACAGCGGCCCCCCACTGGAGACCTAGGGAGCCCACTCGAGACTCAGCACCATGAGTATTATTGAGGGCTGATGGCTGCCAGGCACGTGCCAAACTTCCCGACTCCGAGAGGAAAGCTGGTGTGCCCTGTAAACCACCCTGTGGTGCCAACAGCTGAGGTGCAGAGACCACCTTTATCAGTAGAGAAAGTGTCTCATCAACGTCAAGGACTCACACCAGCCTACTGCCCAGGCACCACCCCCGGGCCAGCCTTGCACACTGGCCCTTCTGAAGTCAGCATCCTTAGGTCTTCTGGTTGCTCTCTTCTGCAGTGGGAGGTTCCTGCAAGTGAGATTATTGGGTCAAAGGGCACGGATGTTTCTGTGGATCTCACGCTGCTCCACTGCAGATGCCCCAGACTGATGGGTTTGGGCTACAGGGTGGCCCCAGCCCTCGCAGCACTGGAGGTGGTCAGGGTGCCCCGGGCAGTGTCCGGGATGCCTTCCTGAAGGAGGCTGGGGGAACAGGCAGGAGGTAAGCGTGTGTGAGCGTGCCGCCCTGTAGGAAACAGATGGCGAGCGGGGAGGTCACTCAAGGATGAGCCTACTGGCTCTGGGATTGTCACATCCTGCCGTCTCCCCAGACATGCCTCTATCACTCAGTGTTGCGAAAAGGCACATGTAATTTTTAGGATACTCTGGTATCTTCTCTGCCTATCTTTTTTTCTGTGCACCTAAAAGAAGCTGCTGGAGTTGGGACACTGTCAGTGCAGTTTTGTAACTGCCTTAGGTCCTCTAATGACCCTGGAGGGCCGTTATTCCAGCAGTTATAGGCTCTTGGGCACCCTGCTTTCCTATCACCCCACCTCCACTTCTACCCCCTTGGCTGAGCACGTACGTGCTGAGCTACACAGCTCAGGGCAGGAGGCATCTCCCATCAGGCCCCTGGCAGGTGGCAGTCCCATCTGATGATGGCAGTGACAGGGCTGGGTTTTGTCAGCTCACAGACGGGATCTGCGTCTGATAGACTGGCCCAGGCGTGGAGAGATGCTGGGACCAGAGCCGATCTCCAGCAGCCTCCTGCCATCACCCTGCAGTGGGGCTGAGGCAGCCTCGGTCCAGCGGTTGGCCTGGCCGAAGCCTGGACCCAGAGTGCAAGGTGCTGTTTGGATGTAGGAGACCCGGGGCGGTGGGGGGTGCTGGGCCATCAGTGCTGTGTACCCACAGGCAGGCAAGTAGGAGGCTCTTTGGGCAGGTGTGGAGCCTGCGTGGCCTCTGGAGCAGTGCCCCTTTCCGGCTACCCCCCATTTCTCACTTCTCCCTCCCCACCTTCTAGAAATTCTATCAAGGCTGGCTGTCTCTACTTCCTTTCCTTGCAGTCCCTCCCAACCCATCCACTAGATGGCCCTGGCCAGTGCACCCAGTACCCGTCTGTGGTAACCTCATGGGCAGTTCCTGGGGCTCCTCTCCCCTGGGACCACCTCCTTTACACCCAGAACAGCCTTCCTGGATGGCTGTCCCCAGCCCAAACCCACCCTGAGCCAGGTGCCCTGCAGTCGTCCTGATCTCCCCAGCCAGCACCCACCCTGGGGTCACCTGGAGGCCTCCCCCTTCGTTGCCCTGTGCCAGGACTGGTCCCTTGTCCTGGCGTCCGTCTTGCACCATGTGGCAGGGGTGCTGGGCTGGCCGGTGCCCCCCCCCCACCCCAGCTGGGCCTGTCTGTGACCTCTGCTTCCTCGCAGGGTCCGGGTGGCCAGCGAACAGGCCCGGCAGCTGGAGAGCGAGCGGGAGGCGCTGCAACAGCGGCACAGCGTGCAGGTGGACCAGCTGCGTCTGCAGAACCAGAACATGGAGGCTGCCCTGCGCATGGAACGCCAGGCCGCCTCGGAGGAGAAGTGAGTGGGATATGGTAGAGGGGAGCCCAATGCTGTCCCTGACTGTCGTCACACCCAAGCGAGGCGTCCTGGAAAGGGTGACATCCTTCACTCTCCCATCCACATTCCAGTTCCACCTTCTGGCCCACACGTTCACAGCGTCCTGTCGAGGATCCTGCTTTGTCTTTGATGGGGTGTCTTTTGAGTCTTCTTTCATCTCAAACCATCCTCCTGCTTTTCTGGATTCTTCATGAAGTTGACTTTTTTGAAGGGGACTTTAGTTTTATTTTTTGCACATAAAAATACATATTCTTATGAAAAAGAACTATGTCTTCCAGAATAAGAAATACTTTGAGACTGATGTATTACATTTTTATAAATCTCATTCATTATTGTCTCTGGTTCACTAAAAATTGCTGGACTCTCCTGTCCGTTGCTGCTGTGGTCAGTCTGTTATGACAGGTTTTTTATTGTTTTTCTTTCTTTTTTGTTGTGATATGTTTTGATTGAAGTACATGAAGAAAAGCCAACCTCACAGAAATGTGTAGTTGGACCAAAGCTCTGCTTTGTGATACACATTGCTTTCTATACTGTTTTGAAAATGCGTGATTTAAGGAAAAGGATATGAACTAGGTAGCAAAGCTTGCCTCACAGATGATGGCCTACAAGGCCCAGAGGCACCCCGGAAGCCACATTCTGGCCTTCAGCCTTGAGGGGAAGGAAGGAGGTGGAGTTGGACGCTGTGGCTGGAACAGGACAAGGTGGTTTCTTTTCCTCAGGCGGAAGCTGGCCCAGCTGCAGGTGGCCTATCACCAGCTCTTCCAAGAGTATGACAGCCACATCAAGAGCAGCATGGTGAGCAGTGAGCGGAACCGAGTGAGTATTGGAGAGGTGTCTTCCATGTGTTGGGGATGGACCTGCCCCTGGCTCCTCTTCCTGCAGTCTGGGAGCTGATCCCACCCCTAGATCCGGGATATTGGAAGTCAAGGCCCTACCTTAACAGACTCACAGAGCTGGCTTTGGAGAAGGATACTCGATTGACCCTGGAGTGATGGGTCAGGCCAGATGGTGGGGGGAGGTGGAGACACTTGGGCTGTGTTGTTTGCTGCCCATGGTGGACGGAGAAGGGGGGGTGCCTCCAGATGCTCTGCCCTGAGCAGGATCACGCTTGTCTCCATGGCTGCTCCTGCCTGCCAGGCGTCCCCTGGGAATGTTTCCATATCAGTCTTGAAGGTGACTAGGAGCCCTGTGCTCGTTGGTCGTCATCAGACCTACTGAGTGTAGTTTCTAGTGATCACATTTCAAGGATATAGTTAAACAGAAACATACTTGGAAGAGACTTACAAGGGTAAAGCCTGAAACTGGGTCACGTGATGAAGAGCTAGTTACAAAAACATGGCCCTTTGACCTCAAGAGGGAAGGCTGGGTGTTGTGTCTGTGTATGTGTGTGCATTTGTGTGTGTGAGTGTCTCTGTGGGTGTGGTGGGGGTGGGGACAGGAAAGGGGGTTGTGAGGCATCTGTGAGGTGGCATCACGGGGGAACCTATGAGACTTGGCTTAATGGGCACATAGTGGAGCACTAGGGCATGAGACTGGCCTGCGTGGAGTGGGTGGCCCCTGTTCCTTGGAGGGTTGGACGAGGACTGTACAGTTCAGGATGGAATGTCAGCCTTGGGGAGGTGGTGCCAGGTGACCCAGTGGTCCTCGCTGGCCTCCTCTGCCTTTCCTGTGCCTTGCACAATGCCCCGTCTTTGGTTCCTTTTGGTCCTCCTCCAAAAGCAGTGGCCGGTCCGGGGACGGCCCAGCCTCCATTGCCGGACTGGATGGGGCTCCGTCAGCTCCCTGTCACCCACATCTAGGGACTGCAGCTGGAGGATCTCAAGCAGCAGCTCCAGCAGGCTGAGGAGGCCCTGGTGGCCAAACAGGAAGTGATCGACAAGCTGAAGGAGGAGGCGGAACAGCACAAGATCGTGATGGAGACTGTCCCAGTGCTAAAAGCCCAGGTGAGGGCTCACCCCTGTGGCCGGCCTGCGGGGGTGTAGGCTGGGACGCGAGGGCTGGGACCTGCCATGTGTTGGGTATCATTTGGCAGTGGCCTCTCAGAAAGCCTCTGAGCCCCTTGAGATGTTCCTCGAACTCGCAGTGCCCTGGCAGGGACCGTCTTCATGCTGAGGTGCTCTGCCGTCCCGCTCCCAGCGTTCTCCGGGCCTGACATGGAGCGGCCGATGGACAGCACACGCTGCCCCTCTCTTGGTTTTGCCAGGCGGATATTTACAAAGCAGACTTCCAGGCCGAGAGGCAGGCCCGGGAGAAGCTGGCTGAGAAGAAGGAATTCCTGCAAGAACAGCTGGAGCAGCTCCAGAGGGAATACAGCAGGCTGAAGACCAGCTGTCAGGAGTCAGCCAGGTGGGTGTCGGAACACAGGCCCCACGGGCAGTGGCTCTGGGTCCTGGGCCTGTCAGGTCAAGGTGGGGCTGGCCTCACCCTCCCCACCTTGCACCCCATCCTTTCCCCAGCCTCGTGCATTCTGGAGACGTGACTCAGATGTGTTGATTGGACACTTTCTTTTCTTTTCTCAAAGGATTGAAGACATGAGGAAGCGGCACGTTGAGGTCTCCCAGCCCCCCTTAACCCCTGCCCCAGGTGAGCGAGCAGCGGGAGGAGGCACGATGGATCCCAATACTACGGGGGAAGAGGGAACTGGACGTGGCCCCCTCCTCCCCATCAGTACACTCCCACCCCAGGGGTGGGCTGAAAAGGGAGATGCTAGCCTTGGTGACTCAGGTGGTCGTAGCCTAGGTGTCGGTCCTCGCCTTGCCCCACAGTTGGTGCAAGGGGACACACACATGAAGCCCACCCCGACTGGTGCCTGATCTCTTTCCCCAGCTCATCACTCCTTTAACCTGGCCCTGCCCAGCCAGAGGAGAAGCCCCCCTGACGAGCCGCCCAACTTCTGCTGCCCCAAGTGTCAGTATCAGGCTCCTGACATGGACACCCTGCAGATACACGTCATGGAGTGCATCGAGTAGGGCTGCAGGCCTCCAGGCAGCCCAGGACCGTGCTCTCTGCTGCTTTCCTCTCCTGTCTGCCTGGGCCTGAACTAGGGGCAGCTGACACAGAGTGGGTGCCTTCTCTGAACCCCGAGACCTAGCCGCAGGCCCCCATGCTTCCACACCCTTGTTCACGGGTTCGCCTCTCTCAGGGCAACACGGAGCCCCAGCGAGGCCCACCACTGTGCCTTTTTGTTTCGTTATGTCTACCTGAGCTGCTTGGCTCTGGGGTTCACACTTTTTCCACCTGTGCTGGGAAGGTCATGAGCCACAGCCAGGGCTCCTGGACACTGGCTTCCCAGGCTGAGGTGGGCAGAGCCTTCCTCCCAGCTACCTGGCACAGCACCCAGGGCGCAGGTCTTGTAAACTGGGTGCTGTTCCCTTGGTGGCTGAAGCACATTGGACTGATGCTGTCTGTTACTAATGGACATTGGGGTTGTCGCTGTGGTACAGAATCCTTGTGCATCTCTCATATGTACCTTGGGTTGGATCCTTTGAAGCGGCACCATTGAGTATCCACCAGGGCTAGACAGCACTGAGGCCCTTACCCTGGTGTGCCTTCCTGCTCTCCCCACAGCTGTGCCACGGGTGATGGTGTCCAAGAGTCGGGGGGCTTGTGCCCATCCCACAAAGTGAACTCCTCTCTGTTAAGAGTAAGCTTGACTTATCTTTTCAGAGCTTGAAGGGTCCTTTTCAGTTCTGGTATAAATGGCCTGCTTGGATTTTTTTTAACCTATTTTTCTATTGGGCAGTTAGTCTTTTATTCCTTGACTTACAAGAGCTCTTTTTGGTCATTAGGGGGATCGACTCTTTTCATGTGTGATGTAACCTGCGGTTATCTCTTCTTCCTGACTTGGTACCGGTGTGTTTGCACTGGAGCCTGTTCTTTGTCGTTTCGTTTATCCTGCACAACTTCGGGTTTAGCGTTGTCACCACCTCTTGGTCTGAGAAGGTGTGCATGCCACAGGTGCACTTGCCCCACGCTGCCTGATGCTGCAATGCACCCTGGTCATCCCCAGGAGCGCTGCCACCAAAGTCTGTAATGCTGTTCCCTGTGCCAGCCCCAGATACCCCAGCCTGACCAACAGAAGCCACTTCACCATCTCTGGCAGGGTACCAACATCAGAGAACTCTTTTATAGTTTTGCAAGAATCTGGATATTTCCGAGGATGTCAATGCTCTGGGCATCAACCCTGTAATTGTGGTTTCCTTCTCAGCGCCCAGCATCCCTCTGTGCCCCGGGGGCTGCCTTGTTCGAAACGGGATAACACAGACCCCCGTCCCTGGGTTTTGTGCGGGACACCTGCTATCTGGCAGTGCCAGGGCGAACTAGGATCGGGATATCAGTCTGGCTAGATGAAGGCCCAGCCAGCATCCTGTTCTGAAAACAAGCCTGGGCTGGGGGCTTTCTTGTCATCTGCAGGGGTAGACTGATCTACTTCCTGAAGCCCAGTGTTCAGTTGCAAATGGTCCTTCAGGAATATGTTAAAGGCACAGATAGGTTCTCTGCTCATGGATGCTCTTTCAATCCGTATCCTGTAATTTTTCTACAAGAGCACTTGCCATTTCGGGGGAATGTATTAGTTTCCTGTTGCTGGAGCAGGTGACTTAGGCCTCCCACTTCTGGAGGCCTAAGTCTGAAATCCAGGTGTGGGCAGGCTTTGTTCCTTCTAGAGGCCTCTCCCAGCTCCCAGTGGTTTTCCTCAGTATTCCTTGGCAGGTGGACGTGTCTCCAGCATCTGCCTCTGTCTCTACATAGTCTGCTCCACTTTTTCTTCTCTTTCAAGGACACTTATTGGATTTGGAGCCCCCTCCCCTTCCCCCCGAGTCATCCAGGATGACCTCGTCTCCAGATGCTTGCTTTCATCACATCTACAAAGACCCTTGATCAATGCACACGTCCTGACCCCCAGAACGTGTGACTGCTGTGTTGGCCACCGTTCAGCCCAGCACAGGGTCATCTTCTGGTGTCCACACATATGAGGACAGATGTGTTTGAAGGCAGGCATCTCTGGGATTGGCAGCTCTGTTGGAGGGCTTGTTCCCTGGTGTGATGGTGACCACTGTGCTCTGCAGAGGCAGGTAACACTGTGGTGAGGAAGAATGGAGTTGGGAGTGGGGTAGGTGCTTGCAGGCTCAGGGACTGTCGAGCCTCAGACCCTTCATCTCCAACTGGACACCGCTGCTGAGGCTGACACACGTGGCTAGGAAAAAGAAAAGGTGACTTTGCTGGACTACTTGCATCCTGGGTGGTGGCTCCTGGCTGGGTAGGGATTGGTTTTGTGCTGCTAAGATGACACATACACACCAGAGTGCTTCTCTGACCAGCTCCTTCCTCTGAAAGGGGGCTGAAAGAAGGGGAGACCCCAGAGTGGTGTGAGGTGGACATTCTCTGCCCCCCCCAACCCAGGAGTGTTTCTATGGCTCAGGCAGAGGCCCCCCACCTAGGCAGCACAGTGGCTGTAGTGGGAGCTTCATACACGTTCCACCTCTGCCCCAAAACAGCTGCTTTGGGGCTGACTGGGGACCGGTCGCCAGCCGGGACCCACTGCTGTCTGGAACCTTCTCTTCCTGCAGGCTGGGCACCCCTCACACCCAGCCTCCTGCCTCCTGTGGGGCTGACAGGATGTGAAAGACTGAAGGTTTTCAACCAGCCTTCTGAAACAAGGGGCTGGTTTCCTCCCGTGAGGGAAGCAGCCTGCCTGCAGGGTCAGCTATGGCCCCTGGACCCTCATGACCGTGGGTTTGGGTGGTGGAGATGGACAGATAGGACCTCCATGTTGGCATTGCCCATTGCTTCCACACACCCTGCTCCATTACCTGGTTAAGAGACTCATGAATGGCTAGAATGACATAGACTCAAATTAGATAAAAAGTGATGTCAAAATGACAACAAACGCCAACCTCCAGTGCCTTGTTCACAAGGCGTGGGGACCCACTGCCATGGGGCTGGTCAGGTGAGATGGACAAGCACATAGGGAGTGTCCTAGCATTCTCAACCTAGTGACTTCGACACTGTCAGGCTTCTGGGTGCAGCAGCATCTGTAGCCACCAAAGGCCGTGGAGTAGGAGGCAGCACTTCTGGAGCCGTGGATACCTCATCACCTGGAACCCACTCTGGAGCATGTGGGTGTGAAAAAGCCAACAGATACAGTGATATATGAAGTGTGACCCCAATAAAAGATGGAGAGCTGTTGTGTGTGCCCTACTACCATTTGGATGGCTGTGGTGGTAGGATTACCAGTGATTAAGTTTGCCTTATGTGTTTATGTATTTTCTGGATGTGTATCATTTGCATGTATTACTTTGATAAAGAATGTATGTTACTGTGAACTTGGTCCGGGGTGGGTGCAGCCAAGGGATTTGCCTGTGAGTGGCTGGCAGCAGGTGGTACGAGGGCAGACTCCTTGTTTCTGAGCTGTGTGTGCACACTTGGAGGGGGGGCGGTGCTGCAGACAACAGAAACATACTGTTTCCCAGTCGTGGAGGCTGGATGTCAGTTTCTTCTGATGGCCGTGAGAGAGGGTGTGTTCCAGGCTTCTCTTCTGGGATGGGAGAGGCCGTCTGCAGCCTGTGTCTTCACGTCATCTTTCCTCTGCGTGTCTGTGTCTCCAAGTGTCCCCTTTTATAAGGACACAGTCTTATTGGATTAGGGCCACCCTTGTGACCTTTTAACTTGATCACCCCTGAGAAGACCCAGTGTCCACATGCGGTGGCATCCTCAGGGCCTGCGGGTGAGGGCTGCCTGGTGTCTTCTTGGAGGGGACACATTTCCACCCATAATGTGGGATGCCTAGCTGTTTGTTTTTTTTTTTTTTTTTTTCAAAAACATCATTTCTTTTGGGCTCTGCTGGGTCTTTGTTCCGAGGGCTTTCTCTAGTTGCAGTGCGCCAGCTTCTCCCTGTAGTGTCTTCTCTTGTTGCAGAGCCTGGGCTCTACGTATGCAGGCTCAGTAGTTGCTCCTTGGCATATGGGGTCTTCCCGGCCCAGGGCTTGAACCCACGTTTCCCGCACTGGCAGGTGAATTCTTACCCACTGGACCACCAGAGAAGTCCCCAGCTCTGTTTGGTAGGAGGCTAAAGAGAGCATTTAGGTGACAGCATATAGGAGTCTGCTGTTAGAAAACAGCTCATGCTCCACCTCCGTGGTGAATTGGAGGCCTTCTGTGGTCTGCTGCCTGCTGATGGGTCAGAAAGGGGGCAGGGCTGAGTGTCTTCCTTGGCCACAGAAGGACATCATTGGAAGGGCCAGGCCTGACACATCCTTCAGCAGGCTTTGCCGAGGTGCAAAGGGCAGCAGTGGCTCCTTGGAGAGGAGCTGGAGCCCGGCAGTGTGTTCCCTAGGCCCCTCTGCGGTGTGAGGCTTGCATTGGTGACTTTATCTTTCTAAAGAGTCTCCGGCTCCTCCTCCATACAATGGGACCATCCAAGGTTTGACTTTCCCTTCAGTCGCTGCTGAGAGCAGGCTGTTGTTTGCATGCTGTTCCGGCAGGGTGAATGGAGAATCAGAGGAAGGGAAATAGGACTGCAGCAGCCGTATTTTGCAGGCAGATGGTGTGCAGTGTGGCTGCTTCATGGTTTCTGCAACCTCCACCCTGACGTAGCCGAGTGTCTTCTTCCTTCGTGGTGGCAAAGCTGTGGCAAGGGGGGTGCTTGAACAGCTTTGGCCAGGGCAGGGCTGGAACTGGAGTCAAGACAGAAACCACAAGACTCCAAAACAGACATCTCAACTTAGGGTCAAACTGCACACTACACTGTGTGTAGGGGGGTGGCGGTCCCCCAAATCCAGGTGGGTACGATTTGGAGCCCATTGCCACAACATCCATGAGGTGGGCCAGGTGGCCCTGCTGTAACTGATGGGACTCAGTTGCAGTCCATCTGCATTTGTTTTGCTTGTGGCGAACCATCAGGAGCTTTTGCTGCATTTCTTCATTTCTTTGTGAAGACTTTAGCCCCATCGAGGTTACCATTGTGTGGATACTCAGAAATGGCATGAGAAAGTGTGCTGATCACACACTGACCTGTGCTGGGACCTTCCCTGCTGACTCTTGAGAGCAGTTAAGTGCAACCAACTGAACATACGGAGGGCTGGGGGGAGGGTGGCAACAGGGGCAAAAGCCTAAAGATACAGTCAAGGAAGGGGAAGAGGGTGACATTAACTTGGTAAGAACATGCCATTCAACCTCTGGCATTCAGGGACTGCATTGGGTACTCAAAACACACAGACACACACAGACATGCACACGTGCACATGCACACACACACACACATACACTGACTGCTAACTGCTTGTTAATCCCTGCAACTTCAAAGAAAACCTAAGAGCACATAATTCCAAGCTGCAATTTATGTTTTTAAAAGCTGATTGTTAACAGTTTATTTTCAAAGGTGTTCTCCAAACACTTAATGATGCAGGTGTTTTGTTTTTTTTTCTTGTAGTTAAATACACATAAGATTTACCATTTTAACTATTTTAAGTGCACAGTTCAGTGGCAAGAAGCATATTCACAGGGTTGGGCAACTGCCCCACCATCCATTGCCAGAACCTTTTCGTCTTCCCTAATGGAAACCTTGTCCCCATTAGATACTAACTCCATATCTCTGCCTGCCCAGTCCTCGTCTGTCTCATGTCAGCAGCATTAGGATATGCAGTCGAGGAGCAGCTCAGCCGGCCTTTAGGTAAAGGAGTAGGAACTGGTTTTGTTTGGTAACCACTGTCAGCAGGTGAAAGCACCAGGCACCCTTCTGATTGGCACAGGGGTGCTNCTGCCTGCCCAGTCCTCGTCTGTCTCATGTCAGCAGCATTAGGATATGCAGTCGAGGAGCAGCTCAGCCGGCCTTTAGGTAAAGGAGTAGGAACTGGTTTTGTTTGGTAACCACTGTCAGCAGGTGAAAGCACCAGGCACCCTTCTGATTGGCACAGGGGTGCTAGTGATTTGAAGGGAGAGTGAGGTGGGGTCAGCGAGCAGGGTCTCGAGTGAAAACCCACGGTGGGTTGGTCAGGGTCAATGTGGTGAGGTCAGCAGCGTCCATCCCCAGGGTCAGTTCTTGGATGTTACGATTGCATCCTATTCAGAGATGGGTAGACTCAGGCCCTGTCCTTCCTGAGGATCCCATTTCAAAGGAATGACTCTCAGGTCTCCGAGAAAGCCTCTCCTGGGTTGTTGGAGGTACATGGACATCTCAAAGGGACAGAGCAGGTGTTCACATGTGGGGAGCCTTCTTAGGAAAGACTTGGAGAAAGTGGGGGTTGCTCAGTCAAATGTTGGCTGGAACAAACTACATTCTCTTGCTAGCCCTGTTTTCTCAGATGAGGACTCAAAAGGGAGCTGGGTCGGCCCAGGGTCCTGACCTTAGGCTGCAAGAAGTCAGCCACGGTTGGCCATCCCTGAGTGCCAGAGGTTGAATGGCATGTTCTTACCACGAGTCAATGTCACCCTCTTCCCCTTCCTTGACTGTATCTTTAGGCTTTTGCCCCTGTTGCCCCCCTTACCCCCAGCCCTCTGCATGGCAGGGAATGGCCTTTCCCAAATCTGTGTGTGGCTGGTTTCTTTTTGTTGTTCAGCTTGGAGCTGAAACATTACCTTCATCTAAAGTCTCCATCCTAAATCCATTGCCATGTTGGAGTCTCCAATCTTTTCTGGTTTGTTTTCCATCTCTGTCCACTATAGGATGGAACCCCTGGACCAGCGCGAGGATAGGCAATGAGCTTGCTGAGAATCCCCGTGTGCACTCACCACAGGTCAGAAGAGAACAGGGGACTGCCTGCCTTGGTCTCTCGATGCAGGTGCCCCAGCTCTGTCCTTTCCTTAGAGGAGAACCCCCCACAGAGAGGGGTGTGCGTGTCAGGGACGGGGTGCAGGCACAGCTGATACTACCGCATCCTGGGTGGAACAGAGCACAGGGCGTGTGGTAGGTGTGGTGCGTCTGGAAGTGGGGAGACCCAGGGATGGGGCTGTTCTGTGAATTCTGTGGGTTCCATTGCATCTGAATGTTGTGGGTCTGGGGCGAGGTGGGGATTGATCTCTCAGAATCACGTAGATGTCTGCAGTACCAGAATGAGGATTCTGTCAGCATCCAGGAGTGTGACAGAACAAGCCTGGGCTTCTATAACCGTGGGCAGTAGTCAGATTTTTCTGTTGAAAATAACTACAAATGACAGATGAAATATTCTTCAAATCTGTTAAAGCAGTTGAGAACCAACAAGAGAGTGAAAGCTAAGAGGAAATGGGAGTCTGAGAAGGAGGCCACTGAGGCTACTGTGCCCCAAGGATGTTGGTTCTGGAACTGAACATAAGGGAGGCCGAAAGTCAACCCAACTCACCCCAGTGCTGGGCTGCAGGGAGTGTTCGTTAGACACAGGATACCAGAGCATGAATTTGGGGCTGTGGGCCTGGCTCTGTGCTGTTTAGGTTTGAGTAGCTGGGGTGCTTTAGGGACGTCAAGGCCTAAATTTGGTTCCAAGTGTTCCTGGGCTGATAGCACCCATGTGACTTTCTCAGGGCTGCTGTAACACATGACCATAAACTGGACAGCTTAACAAAAATTTATTCTCTTTCTGAAATCTAGTTGGGGGCAGGGGCACCTCGTGCTTCAGACTCTGAGGGCGATCTTGTTCCACACCTTGCTCCCCACCTCACATTGGTGGCCTGTGGTCCTTAGTGTTCTTTGACTGTTAGACATGTCACTTCAGTCTCTGCCTTGTTTTTATATGGCCTTCTCCCTGTGTGTCTCTATGTCTCATTTTCTTTTCTTATAAGGGCACCAGTCATTGGGTTAGGGCCACCCCAAGCCTGTATGACTACATCTTAACTTGATTACATCTAAAGAGACCCCATTTCCAAATATGGTCACATTTACAGGCAGTGGAGCTTAGGTCTTAAACATCTTTTGGGGGACACTATGGCTTGTCAGGTTGGGCTGCTATCACAGACTAGCACACTCTACTATAGATCGGCTGGAAGTCCAAGGTCATGGTACCAGCGGATCTTGTGTCTGGAGATGGCCTGCTTGTGCTTCACAAACAGCCACCTTCTTGTGTCCTCACATGGCAGAACAGGTGAGTGAGCTCTTTGTGGTCTCTTTTATCAGGGCACTAATCCCATTCACGAGGGCTCTACTCTCATGACCCAGATCATCTCCCAAAGGCCCCACCTCCAAAGTTCATCATTTTTCAGGTCAGGATTTCAACACATAAATTTTGAGGGGACACAAACATTCAGTCTGTGGCACAATCCATCCCATAATAGTACCATTAAATGCCTAGCAAAAGGAGGCACCAAAGAATCCCTACAAAAAAACTTCTTAAGGACAGTGAACAGGATACAGTTAAACCACCAAGCACTCAAGGCCACAAGGCACCCTGAACAGGACAGGTTGCATGAGACATCCCAGGGAACAGAAATACAAGCAGAAATACACAAATGGGGCCTATTCAAACAGGAAATTTTCCACAGTGAATGAAACTATTGATAAAAACAAAAAGGCCACCTACTGAATGGGAGAAAATATTTGCAAATGACATGTTTTTTAAAATTTATATTGGAGTATCATTGATTTGGCCTTTTTTACAGTTCATGAGGTTCTCACAGCAAGTATACTGGGGTGGTTTGCTGTTCCCTTCTCCAGTGGATCACGTTTTGTCAGAACTCTTCTGCTACGAACCATCTGTCGGGTGGCTCTGCAAGTCATGGCTCATAGCTTCATTGAGTTATGTAAGCCCCGTCGCCACAACAAGGCTATGATGCATGAAAGGGGCCAAATCATCTCCCATGCTAATAAGGTCATGCTTAAAATCTTGCATGCTAGGCTTCAGCATTATGTGAACCAAGAGCTTCAAGATGTCCACAAGAAAGAAAGTGAAAGTGAAGTCTCCCAGTCATGTCCAACTCTTTGCGACTCCATGGACTGTAGCCTATCACACTCCTCCATCCATGGGATTTTCCAGGCAAGAGTACTGGAGTGGGTTTCCATTTCCTTCTCCAGAGGATCNAACTCTTCTGCTACGAACCATCTGTCGGGTGGCTCTGCAAGTCATGGCTCATAGCTTCATTGAGTTATGTAAGCCCCGTCGCCACAACAAGGCTATGATGCATGAAAGGGGCCAAATCATCTCCCATGCTAATAAGGTCATGCTTAAAATCTTGCATGCTAGGCTTCAGCATTATGTGAACCAAGAGCTTCAAGATGTCCACAAGAAAGAAAGTGAAAGTGAAGTCTCCCAGTCATGTCCAACTCTTTGCGACTCCATGGACTGTAGCCTATCACACTCCTCCATCCATGGGATTTTCCAGGCAAGAGTACTGGAGTGGGTTTCCATTTCCTTCTCCAGAGGATCTTCTTGACCCAGGGATCAAACCCAGATCTCCTGCATTATAGGCAGATGCTTTACCGTCTGAGCCACCAGCAAAGTCCGTTTTAGAAAAGGAAGAGGAACTAGAGGTCAAATTGTCAATATTCGCTGGATTATGGAGAAAGCAAGGTAGTTTCAGAAAAACATCTACCTCTCTTCGACTGTGCTAAGGCCTTTGACTATGTGGATCATGACAAACTGTGGAAAGCGCTTAGAGAGATGGGAATACCAGACCATCGTACCTGTCTCCTGAGAAACCTGTATGCGGGTCAAAAAACAACAGTTAGAACCCTGTATAGAACAACTGATTGGTTCAAGATTGAGAAAGGAAAACTACAGGGCTGTCTGCTTAATCTAAATGCTGTCTGTTTGATCTACATGGTGAGCACATCATGAAATGCCAAGCTGGATGAGTTACAAGCAGAAATCAAGATAAGCAGGAGAAACATCAACAACCTCAGATACGTGGATGATACCACTCTTAACGGCAGAAAGCAAAGAGGAACTAAAGAGCCTTTTGATGAGGGTGAAGGAGGATAATGAAAAAGCTGACTTAAGACTAAATATTTAAAAAACTAAGATCATAGCATCCAGCTCTGTTACTGCATGGCAAATAGAAGGGGAAAAGGTGGAAGTAGTTACAGATTTCCTCTTCTTGGGCTTCAAAATCACCACAGATGGTGACTGCAACCATGAAATCAGAAGATGATTGCTTCTTGGCAAGAAAAGGATGACAAACCTAGACAGGCTGTTAAAATCAGAGACATTACTCTGCCAACAAAGGTCCCTATGGTCAAGGCTAAAGTCTTCCCAGTGGTCACATTTGGTTGTGAGAGCTAGACAGTTAAGAAAGCTGAGTGCCAAAGAATTTATGGCCTTCGAGCAGTGGTGCTATAGAAGACTTCTGAAAGTGCCTTGAACAGAAAGGAGATGAAACCAGTCAATCCTAAAGGAAAACCCTGAATATTCACTGGAAAGACGGATGTTGAAGCCAAAGCTCCAGTATTTTGGTCATCTGATGTGAACAGATGACTCATTGGAAAAGTCCCTGATGCTGGGAAAGATTGAGGGTAGAAGGAGGAGAGGGTGTCAGAAGTTGAGATGGCTGGACAGCATCAGAGGTGAACATGAACTTGGGCAAACTCCAGGAGATGGTGAGGGATAGAGAGACCTGGCATGCTGAAGTCTATGGGGTCACAAAGTGTCGAACACAACTGGGCGACTGAACAATAGTTGATTTACAATTCTGTGTTAGTTTCAGGTGTACAACAAAATGATTCAATTATACATATACATATATCCACTCTTTTAGATTCTTTTCCATATAGGCCATTACAGAGTACTGAATAGTGTTCCCTGTGCTATATAGTAGGTGCTTATTATCTATTTTATGTATAATAGAGTGTTTATGTCAATCCCAATCTCCCAATTTGTCCCCACCCACCCCCTGCTTTCCCCCTGGTTACCATAAGTTTGTTTTCTACATCTGTGACTCTATTTCTGTTTTGTAAAGAAGTTCATTTCTACCATTTTTTAGATTTCACATATAAGTGATATTATATGATATTTGTCTTTCCCTGTCTGACTGAATTCATTCAGTATCACAATCTTTATGTCCATCCACATGGCTGCAAATGGCATGATTTTGTTCTCTTTTATGGCTGATATTTCATTGTATATATGTACCACATCTTTTAAAATCCATTTATCTATTGATGGACATTTACATTGCTTCCCTGTCTTGGATATAAAAAGTGCTGCTGTGAACACTGGAGTGCATATATATTTTTGAATTATGTTTTTTTTCTGGGTATATACTCAGTAGTGGGATTGCTGTGTCATGTGGTAGTTCTGTTTTTAGTTTTTTTTTGTTTGTTTGTTTGTTTTAATTGGAGGCTAATTACTTTGCAATATTGTAGTGGTTTTTGCCATACATTGACAAGAATCAACAATGGGTGTACATGTATCCCCTATTCTGAACCCCCCTCCTACCTCCCTCCCCATCCCATCCCTCAGGGTCATCCCAGTTTGCCAGCCTTGAGCACCCTGTCTCATGCACTGAACCTGGACTGGCAATCTATTTAACATATGGTAATATACATGTTTCAAGGATATTCTCTCAAAGCATCCCACCCTCGCCTTCTCCCACAGAGTCCAAAAGTCTGTTCTTTATATC
>SJYX01019064.1:0-14179 GCA_006410675.1 Oreotragus oreotragus | reverse complement strand
CCCATGGACTGTAGCCTGCCGGGCTCCTCTGTCTATGGAACTTCCCAGGCAAGAATATTGGAGCAGGTTGCCATCTCCTATTCCAGGGGATCTTCCCAACTCAGGGATCGACCTGCTTCTCTTATGTCTCATGCATTGGCAGGTGCATCCTTTGCCACTGAGACACTTGGGAAGCTCCATTAAATATGTACAGATATATAAATTGAAAAATACTGAAATACATCAAGGTTAACATGGCTTTATCCCAAATACACAAAGTTGGTTCAAATTAATTTATCACATTAAACTTTTAAAATCACAAAATAGTTCAGAAAGTTTCTATTCTTAGTTTTCTACATCTTTTTATGCATAAATGACATTTGACAAAATTCAATAACCATTCACAATTTTTTTAAAACTTTAAAAATTAGGAGTAAGAAAAAAAGTTATAACTTGATAAAGCAGCAGTTCTGATAGTGTGGTTCACAAACCCCTGATCCCCAAGACACTTTCTGGCATTCTGCAAGGTCAAAGCTATATTCATAATAGTACTAAGACTGCATTTCCCTTCTTACTGTACTGACATTTGCACTAATAATTCAAAAGCAAAGGAAGGTGAGACTGCTGGCACCTTAGCATTCATCAGGGTAGTAGCACCAAACTGTCTCACTGAATTCTTCACAATCAAGAATTTAAAAAAAATTTTTTTTAAGAAATCAAAGAATAAAGTCAGTCTCATGTAAGATGTCACCAAATTGTTTCATTACATCTCTCATGATCATTCACACAAACAAAAGCCAGTTTCACTTAAGAATGTCCTTGATGGGAGTGGCTCAGCAAGATGGCAAAATAGGAGGTCCCAGGCCTTCCTTCCTCCCATAGAAACACAAGTCAACAATACACATCCACAATTCCCTTTATGAGAAATTCAGAAACAGTTAAGAGGCTCCTGCACCCCAGGCAAGAACTAAACCAGCTGCATTAAAGCTCCTAGGAAAATACATGATGCTCTTTCACCAAAGTCCCTACTCTGGCACAGCACCGCATGGCTGGAAGACAATTCCCAATTTCCAAATTCTCTCTGAGAAGGGAAAGAGAAGACTGGACTATATATACATCTAACGTTCTTCCGGGGGCGGGGGCAGCGAGGCAGTTCGGGGGGTCAGGGAGGTGCCCAACAGCTTGGCAATCTCTCCCTCAAGGGAGAAAGAGAAAACTAGAGCATGTGCCCAGTATTCCAGCTTTGGAGGAGGGGGCACTACCTGAGAGACTGGTTTCTGTCTAGCCTGACTCGGGGCACTGATGTTACCCAGCATACTCTAGCTGCCTGGGAGCCACAAGAACAAAAAAAAGCTGGGTGGTATGCTGCTGCTTCAGAGGACCCTAGGGTACAACAGATGGACACCAGAGGATGCAAGAGAGGGAAAGCTTGTAGAAACTCCCTCTAATCTGGAATCTACATATTAGGCCAGAGAAGACACATCCAGAGTAAAATCTGAGAGGCTCCCAGAATCTATAGCCAAGCTGATTGGTAAAGGCCTTTCCCTGCACTGAAGCAGTCCATAAAGCCTGGGATAAAAGAGTGTTTTTTCAAATGCAAAGATACCAACACAAAACTACAAGGAACATAAAGAAACAGGTAAAATTGGTCTAATAAAAGGAACAAAATTTGTCTTCAGAAACTGATCCTAAAGAATTAGAGGTATATGGATTATCTGACAACAAATTTAAAATAACCATCATAGAGATGCTCAGTGAGCTCAGGAAAATGATGCATAAAGAGAATGAGAATTTTAACAAAAGGACAGAAAATTTTAAAAGAACCAAACGAATTCCGGTGCTAAAGAACATAACTACTAAACTGAAAAATTCATTAGATATTCAACAGCATTATGGATAGTCATATACAAAAGAATGAAATTGGATATTTCTTACATCATACACAAAAATCAACTCAAAATAGATCACATACATAAAAGTAAGACCTGAAACTGTTAAACCCCTAGAAAAAAACAGGGAGAAAGCTTCATGACATTGGTCTTGGAAATGATTTCTTGGATGTGACACCAAAAGCACAGACAATGAAAGCAAAAACAGACAAGTAGACCATCAAACTAAAAACTGTATGCACAGCAAAGAAATGACAAACAAAACGAAAAGGCAGGGCACTTCCCTGATGGTCCAGTGGTTAAAACTCATGCTTCTACTGCAGGGGACATAGCTTGATCCCTGAGGAGCTAGGATGCTACATGCCTCAAGTTGTGGCCAAAAAAAAAGAAAAGGTAACCTATGAAATAGGGGGAAAAATGTTTGTGAACCATCCATGTACCTGATAAGCGGCTGCTGCTGCTGCTGCTAAGTCACTTCAGTCGTGTCCGACTCTGTGTGACCTCATAGACGGCAGCCCACCAGGCTCCCCCATCCCTGGGATTCTCCAGGCAAGAATAGTGGAGTGGGTTGCCATTTCCTTCTCCAATGCATGAAAGAGAAAAGTGAAAGTGAAGTCGCTCAGTCTGTCTGACTGTTAGCGGCCCCATGGACTGCAGCCCACCAGGCTCCTCCGTCCACTGGATTTTCCAGGCAAGAGTACTGGGGTGGGGTGCCACTGATAAGGGGCTAACATTCAAAATATATAAGAAACACCTATAACTCAACAGCAAGAAAACAACCTGATTAAAAAATGAATTGTTGTTTAGTCGCTAAGTCATGCCTGACTCTTGCAACCCCATGGACTGTAGCCTGCCTGGCTCCTCTGTCCATGGGATTCTCCAGGCAAGAATACTGGAGTGGGTTAAATAGACATTTTTGCAAAGAAGATCTACAAGGGTCTTTCCCGGGTGGTTCAGTGGTTAAGACTCTGCGCTCCCAATACAGGGGGCATGGGTTTGACCCCTGGTTGGGGAACTAAGATCCCACATGTCACAAGGCATAGCCTTAAAAAAAAAGGACAGACAAAATGGCTAATAGGTTATGAAGATGTTCAACATCACTTATTATCAGAGAAATCCAAATCAAAAATAAAATGAGCCATCATCTCACACTTGTAAAAGTGGTCATTATCAAAAAACTGCAAGCAAACAAATGACATCTGATAAAGGACTATTAGCCAAAATATACAAATAACTCTTAAAATTCAACAATAAGAAAACAANCTCAACATCACTTATTATCAGAGAAATCCAAATCAAAAATAAAATGAGCCATCATCTCACACTTGTAAAAGTGGTCATTATCAAAAAACTGCAAGCAAACAAATGACATCTGATAAAGGACTATTAGCCAAAATATACAAATAACTCTTAAAATTCAACAATAAGAAAACAAACAACCAATTTAAACATGAGCAAAGACCTTAACTGACATCTCATCAAAAGATATACAGATGGCAAATGAGCATATGAAAAGATGTTCCACATCATACATCATCACGAACATGGAAACTAAAACAATGAGATACCACTACACACTTATTAGAATGGCCACAATCTGGAATACTGCCAACACCAAATGCTGGTGAGGATGTGGTGCAACATAACACTCAATCATCTTTAGTGGGAAGGAAAAACGGTACAGCCACACTGGAACAGTTTAGTGGTTTCTTACAAGAGTAAACATACTCTTACCTTACAATCCAACCCTCTCACTCCTTGATATTTACCCAAAGGAGATGAACACTTATGTCTACACAAAAACCTGCACAAGGATGTTTATAGCACCTTCATTCATAACTACCAAATCTTGGAAGCAACCAGGATGTCCTTCGATAGGTGAATGGATAAACTGGTACAGTCACACAGTGGAATATTATTCAGCACCATACAGAAATAAGCTATAAAGCAACGAAGCTATGAAAAGACATGGAGAAACCTTAAGTGCACACTAATAAGTCAACAACGTCAATCTGAAAACTCTACACAGTGTATGTTTCTAACTATATGTCATTCTGGAAAAGGCAAAACTATGGAGACAGTAAAAAGTTCAATGGTTACCAGGGGCTGGGAAGAGAGATGAATAGGCAAAACATAGAGGATTTTTAGGGTAGTGAAAATACTCTGATACTATAATGATGGATACATGTCATTATGGTCTAAACCCATAAAATGTGCAATACCAAGAGTGAAAACAAAGGTAAACTATGAATTGGGGGCAATTATGATGTGTCAGTGCAGATTCATCAATTGTAACTAATGTACCATTCTGGTGGGGAAATGATAATGTGGGAGGTTATGCATGTGTGGGGACAGGGGGTAAATGGGAAATTTATGTATCTTTTCTCAACTTTTCTGTGAACATAAAACACCTGTTTTTAAAAAATAACAGAAAATAAGTGTTAGGAAGGATCTGAAGAAACTGCAAACCTTGTGTACTGTTCGTGGGAATGTAAAATGGTAAATAGTATGGGAGTCCCTCAAATAAGTAAAAACAGAACTACCATACAACCCAGCAATCCCACTTCTAGGTATTTACTCATAAAAGTTGAAATCAGGATATCAAAGAGGTATTTGCAGTCTCATATTTATTGCAGCATTATTCACAATAGCCAAGAGGTAGGAAAAAACCTAAATGTCCATCAACAGATGAGTACATAAAGAAAACCTCATGAATATACAATGGAACGTTATTCAATAATAAATCCTGTCATATACAACAACATGGATGAGCCATGAAGATAGTATGTGAAACAAAATAGTCACAGAAGGATAAATACTACATGACTCCACTTATATGAGGTATCTAAAGTAATCAAGCTCACAGAAGCAAAAACTAGAATTTCAGTGGTTGCCAGGGGCTAGAGGGATAGAGAAACGCGAACCTGCTGTTCAATGTGTATAAATGTCAGCCATCCAAGATTAAAAAGATCTAAAGATGTGTTGTACATTGTGCTTATCGTTAACAATACTGTACTGTTTACTTTAAAATGTGTTAAGATTTATCTGTTATATGTTTGTATCTACAATAAAGAAAATATCCTTAATGAATTTTATTAAATCCTAGCCCTGAGAACATGTTTTTTTTTAGAATACATATTTTTAATATTCTATGTGGCAAATTGGAAAGTATACATAAAACATTTTTGTCACACACCAAAATACCATGGTTGTCTCCAGGAAAATCACTTATGCAATTGTTTGAATTGTGAGCTGAACTAGCTGCTTTTTCACAGAACACCATTTTTACTTGAAAGTGAAAGTTCCTTGAAAGTGCCCGACTCTTTGCAAACCCATGGACTATACAGCCCATGGAATTCTCCAGGCCAGAATACTGGAGTGGGTAGCCTTTCCTTTCTCCAGGGGATCTTCCCAACCCAGGGATCGAACCCAGGTCTCATGCATTGCAGGCAGATTCTTTACCAGCTGAACTACAAGAGAAGCACTTAGTACTTGAAAGAAGTGACAAACTATGGTTATTCAGATTTGGGTCTTTGGCAGGAATTTTCTCAAAAATGAACCAAGTGAGCCAGTCACTTCAAGGGAAAAAGCTGAGAGGGTCTGTTGCCAATGATAAAAGGTAAGGTTTCAAACAAAAATTAGAATTTTGGAAAACTTTAATCTGGCACCATGGACTTGGCAAGTTCACAATTCATAAAAACTTCCCTGATTAGTTCAGTGATGATACTGAAGAATGTGGGTTTTTTATATTATACAATGCATTGTGTCATATTTGGAAGTGCTGCATCATTGGGTGAACCAGTATTTTCTAACTGACCAATGCAGGATTCTGCAAAATAATACATGGGTAAAACAGATTCCAAGTAAAAGAGAGACAACTGGATTTCAATTTAACAACATGCAAGGAGTACAGATACGATTTTAGGTTTGGCATTGCAAAAAACCATTAAGAAACTACCATTTGACAAATTTTGACATGATATTAAAAATATCTATAATTATCTGAAAAGGCTATTAAAATTCTCTTCCTTTTGCCAACTATTTAAGTGTGAGGCTGAACTTTCTTCATATACATCCACCACGACAATACATTGCAACCCCCTACTTCACAGCACACATAAAAATCACCTCCAGTTAGGTAAGACTTAAAAAGGGAAAGCAACATAATGTTTCCAGAAAAGTCATAGGGTAGTTCATTAACCTTAGAATGGGAAACTAGTAAACACAAAAAAGTACTACTCAGAAAGTAAAAGACAGATACATTTAACTACATTAAAATGAACAACTTCTACTCATTAAAAGTCAGGACTGTAGAGTGGAAATACAAGCCTAAGAATAACAAAAGAGATTTGCCACAGTGTAACCCACGGAAAGAAATACAATTTATAGAAAGAACTACAAATCAATGAAAGAAATGTGAACAATCCAATCGAAAAATGGAAAAAAGATATAAAGAGATCTTTCACAATAAACCAAAATCCAAATGACCAATAATACACAAAAAGATGCCTATGAAACATGAAACATGCCTATGCACATGAAACAGCTATGCCTATGAAACATGCCTATGCACATGAAACAGCTCTGCTGAGTGTTACAGGGCTCCCTAGATAGGAGGGGAGTTCAGGGGAGAATGAATACATATGTATAGCTAAATACTTTCACTGTTGTGAAATTATCACAACATTGTTAATCAGCTATACTCTAATACAAAATAAAAAGTAAAAAAAAAAAAAGACGCCTTTGCTACAAACAAACGCACATGCAAAACAGAAACAAACTCAGATACAGAACACAAACTTGTGGTTACCAAAGGAGAGGGGTGGGAAGGAGACAGTTTAGGACTATGGGATTAACAAACTACTATGTATAAAATAGTCTGTTAGTCATAGTAGTATAAAATAGCCTCCGCCCTGGTGGCTCAGCTGGTAAAGAGTCTGCCTGCAATGCAGGAGACCCTGGTTCAATTCCTGGGTTGGGAAGATTCTCTGGAGAAGGGTTAGGCTACCCACTCCAGTATTCCTGGGCTTCCCTGGTGGCTCAGATGGTAAAAGAATCCGCCTACAATGCGGGAGACCTGGGTTCAATCCCTGGGTTGGCAAGATCCCCTGGAGAAGAGAATCATTACCCACTCCAGTATTCTTGCCTAGAGAATTCCATGGACAGAGGACCCTGGTGGGTTACAGTCCATGGGGTCACAAAGAATCAGACACAACTGAGCGACTTTCACTTTCACTTTTCATGTATAAAATAAACAACAAGGACATACTGTGTAGCACAGAGAATTGTAGCCATTATCTTGTAATAACCTGTAAATGCAGTATAATCTGCAAAAATACTGAACTACTACTTTGTATACCTGAAACTAATAATGTAAATCAACTATACTTCAACTAAAAAAAATTGGAAAAAATGCCTATGAAAATGTTGAAGAAAATAACATTAGAGATATATATTGACAAAAAATTTACAGTGTGACAATGTTAGATGTTGGGCTTCCCAGGTGGCACAGTGCTATAGAATCTGCCTGCCAATGCAGGAGATGCAGGTTGATCCCCGAGTAGGAAAGATCCCCTGGAGTAGGCAATGGCAACCCACTCCAGTATTCTTGCCTGGAGAATTCCATGGACAGAGGAGCCTGGAGGGCTACAGTCCATGGGGTTGCAAAGAACCGGACACGACTGAGCAACTGAGCACATAGCACAATATTAGATGTTAGCCAGGATGTGAAGGTGAACTCTCATACACTGCTGATGGGAGCATATTTTGAAATAGTGTGGCAGTATCTAGTAAAGTTGGTGTACGCACACCTGTGTACACCAAAATACCTGTATAACAATGGCTCTATTGGCTCTGTTGGCAACAGCCAAAAACTCAACAAACTTGTTCATCAGGAGCATAAGAGATAAAGTATGATATAGTTATACAATGGAGCATCTTGTAACTATGAAAATCAAAGAACTGCAAATACTTGCAAAATACAAATGAATCCTAAAGACATAATGTTGATCAAAAGCAGTCAGGAACAATTAGAACACATCCTCTATGATTCCACTTATATGAAATTCAAAAAGAACAAACTTAAACTTATTTGGTAGCAAACCTGTAAATAAAAACAAGAGAAAGCCATAAATGTCAGTTATCACAGGGGAGGTGAAAGAGTACAAAAAGGAAGGGGGGCTATGTTGACTAGAGCTGGGTATGAGTTACATGAGTGTGCATCTTAGTGATTCTTTGAGCTTTACATTTAAATTTTAGGCACTTTTCTGTATTTTTTTAATTTCACAATTTAGAAAAAGTAATTGTTATTACAAGCTGTACAAAACTCAAGAAAAGGAGAACCAATGAATGCATATGTTTATTTTTTTTAAGTCTAGCAATCCAGTCAATAAAGCAAGTAACTATAAAACTGACAGAATGTGCTTATATATCACATCTAAGGTGAAATATGATGCCACATTACAACCATCCACAGAGGGATTATCTACTTTGCAGATTATGCATGCCCTTGCAGTTCACCTCTCTTGTGTCTTATTTCACGACTCCATCATCAGGATAAACAGGGTAAGGTTCAATGGACTTTTCCAGGTCAAAAATTCATCTGTAAGTCTCACAAAATTATTTTTAAAACCAAAGAATAAAAATGCCTTGCCAACAGACAACTATTACTAAATCTGCATAGTTTGAAAATCTCATTTAGTTGTTAGTTTTTAATCAACTCCTATTAAAAGAACAAAAATTTTCAGAGAGCCCCTTAGAAACAGTAAAATAAGGCAGTTTAAGTTTGACTCCAAGTACTTTCAGCTATTTCTCCTGAGAACCAGATAGGCCTTCCAATGTGCTAAGACAGTGGGTAAGCTTTTAACTTCTCAAAGTAAGTTAAATCTACAACGAGCTTATCTCAAATATGAAACAAAATCAGTCTTCATTACATTAGGCAATACAAAAATATCTGCTTCAGACTAGCAGCAATACAAAAATATCTGCTTCAGACTAGCATCAGAGAATATAACCTAAAAATGCCTGACACCTAGCTCCTTTTTGTTCAGAGTAAATATGTAAGACAGTGCATCAAGGCTGCTTCAGTATTTGCCATAAAGTACTGAAACAATCCCCTTCCCCCGTGGTTTTCACTGTGTCCATAGGTTCAATTGCCTTCAGAATGTAGTAGCAGGAAATACTGCAACTTTGACAGAAGAATGCAAGGAAATCCAGTAACTCATCTTTCCCTTTGTACCCTGGCTACTAAAAAGCAAGGTCAAATATTCTTTCTTACAGTGAATCTGTCTGCTTATTCACATTTTCAATAGCTTTGTTTTAACAAGCTTAATGCAAATGTCTTTTGCTATAATCCTTCCAATGAGGAGGGGCAAATGTCAGTGTACCAAATCCCACTTAATCTAATGGTACAGTCATTGTTACATAATTTTTAAAAATAACTGAAATGTAATTCCATCTTGTCAGTCACAAAAGCTACAAACATATTCATTAGGATGCAGATGATAACATCATCATGCACTATTAATTAGCATCTTAAAGATTCACTCAAACTGTGTAAGGAATCACTGATGGGTTATTACATTATATAAAGCAACTTATTCGTGTAACTTTTATTTCCCCAGTATAAAATACTTCTTCCCTAGTTGCTGGAGGAAACTAAAAACTCACTAAGAATTTTCCCCCAATCAGTAGATTTGACCCAGCTTTTCCCCTAAGTTCTCCCACTAATAGACGATTATGAAGTATCCTTAAAGAAACAATCCTGTTTCAGAATGCTGCATGTCTTACTACACCTCTTGTACAGTTTAGTACTCTATCCTAAATCTTAAGAGGAGAAAAACAAAACTTCAAGAGTTGCCCATTTTAATATGGCTTTTAAAATAATCAAATATTCTGCCTTGGAAAAAATTCAAATGACTATTTTAGTCCCTTAATAAGCTCCAAATAATTGGGTTTACCATTTTTTCCTCTTTTATGATAGTTTGGTGCTACAGTGGAGATGGGACCTCAGGCCCCTGAGAACAAAGAGTCTACTTTCTGTCAAAGATATATGAAATTTAAACTGAATAAAATGTCTTAAGTTCTTCCAAGAACTTAAGTATTTTGTGAATACTCTTTAACATGAGTATTTGACTTTCCATCTTACTTGATCCTATTTTCCAGTAAAGAAACACAACATAAGCCTGAACTATTGGATTATATGCAACATCTCAAAGCTGCTTCTACATATAAAAAATTGATGTAGATCTGTGCTTCAACTAATTTTTAAAAACAAAACAAAAGGTGGCTAAACTTTGTTAAGCAAGTGTTACCTCTATAATCTCTGACAGGAGACATAACCCAAAAAAATGAGTACTGGGACATGTAGTTTTATCTCAAAACATGCATTTAAGAAAATGAAAATATGCACTTATGAGGAGGAAAAGGAACAGGAAATGTTAAAGACAACAGAAGTCCCTGCACACAAGTACATTAATAGCACTCATGCTACTTTAGTTAAAGAACAATTTTTCTAACAAAAAAAGAAAGCAGTAGTCCGGAAAAACCTCCTGATACTGCTACATCTTCTGAAGAATGAATTTCTCTTACCAGGGAAATAGACCAAGATTTATACTTGTGAACACAGGTCAAAATGAGAAAACGAATGCAAATGAAAACTAAGACATGAAGAAATGGTTTCAGATAAAGCTTCATATGAACTTAGAGCACGTTTTGAAGGAAAAAAAAAAAGACAAATATTAAAACAAAAAATTTCTTAGACTGTCTGCTATAAACTCCCTCCTCCTACTTTGCTCCAAAAAATTCAGGTCAGACATTTAATGAACATCCAAATGCCCTTCCATAAGTTCTGGAATATGTCCAATTATCCAGTAGCAGATGAAGAAAAGAATGGCAACCAAAACATTTGGCCATTAAATTTTAAAACTGTATTTTTGTCTGTGGGTGTGTGTGCTCAATCATGTCCAACTCTCTGCCACCCCATGGACTGTAGCACACCAACCTCCTCTGTCCATGGAATTTTCCAGGCAAGAATACTGGAGTGGGTTGCCATTTCCTCCTTCAGGAGATCTTCCCAACCCAGGGATCAAACCCACACCTCCTGCATTGGCAGATGAATTCTTTACTGCTGAGCTACTGAGGAATAAGGTAAGCCCAACAAAAATTTCTATTTGATATGTAAATTTTTTAAAGAAAAAGAATCAAGTTATTTAAACAAATACTTGATATTCAACAAATATAAGTATTTTGAAATAAGTATTGACATGCAGCTAACATCTTCAGATTAAGAGCTTGGAATATAAATCCTCCATTAAGGTTGCTGTGACACAAAGAAATGCTGGGCTCACTGTGTTACAGATGTCTACTAGAAATAAAATTCTCCCCTAGATCTACCAGTACATGCAAGTTTATTAACTTAATCATGGCAAATCCTATGATAATATGAAATAATCAAGAAACTTAAGCTCTAATTCCAAAATTAAAGTGATTAAATCCGTATCTTGCATATGTCACAGAATTTCAAAGAGTTTGCATTAAGACGTGAAACTCTGAAGAGCAGATCTAAGTGTTACTGCAAAGGACACTTAATTATGTTTTCAGAGTCCTTTGTGCTTTTGCTATCTCTTGGAAAAGATCATTTTAAGAGTTCTGTAATTTACCATTAAAAACATAACCAGTATCTCTGGAAATAGGTTAGCTAGGTATGTGATGGACCATTCACATGGGCGAAATACAGTTTTTATTTTCTCCCTAGTTATCTAACAAAACTTACTCTTCAAAGCCAAGACTTTCCATATTAATTGACAGCTGCTTTTCATGAGGCACAAATAAGAACTGCCCTCTCAATGTTATAACACGTCCCATACAGCTCATATGTTCCTTTAACACTGTGCTGCTGAACTTGATACAACTCTCAGAATACAGACTCATAGAAAGTAACAAACAAGAAACTAACTTACACTTCATGAAAAATATCATGACTTTTGGTCAACTTAAAGCTCATCTGTAACTTTTCTCATTAAAAAGGAAAAATCCACTGAAGAAAAATACTGATCAATCTTAAAAGCCAAATCTGTAAATGGATTCACTAATAATTTGGTAGCACATTATCTTTTTAACATTTCTGGTTGCTGGTTCATCTTTTAAGAAGCTGTTTCCAGAGAAAGGAAAAGATTTTTTGTAATATATTTATAATACCATTTTTTATAATAAAATGAAAACGCTAACTCTATCGTTAGCAAGATAAAAAAACTCCAAAGTTAGACTATATGCAATAAAGTTTCCAAAGAGGGAAAAGAGGTCAAATGAAGACTAAGTACTGGATGGTGATGAGTTTGACTATTTAAAATATTTCATTATGTCACACAACTATTTAAAATACTTCATTAATGTCACATGACTCTCTTCATGTAACAGAACAGTTATAAAACTGAATATACTAATCTGGATCTACTATAATTCAAACTACATTCCACAAGCCATGCAATAACTACATACATCTAAATTCGAATAACAGTTTTGAAGCAGCTCTTCAAAAACACAGAAATTACAATGGATAGCATGGATCATGTAAATATGCATAAAGTGAATCCAAAATTCCAATACTGACTAGATATTTCAAACTCCTACATGACTTTTTCTTCAACCATTGCCAGTCAAAAGCCAAGCAGAATTTTATCTCCTAGCCCTAATACCACTCACTCTAAGATTGGAATAACAGTAAAACTGTCAAAAAACAGCAGGAAGGAGCAAACTAAGCAATCCACAAAGATGACAGTCCCCAAATAACTAAGTTGACTTTAAGAGTAAAGAAAGTAACAATAAACTGGTGTACCCGTTTGGCGGCGGCGGGGGGCGGGGGGTGGTTATCCTACTCTCATATAGATGAAAATGATGCTTAGCTTTGGTAACTTCTCATCCTGCCTTCCCCGCACACAAGGCACTTTAACAGCTACTTGTTAACTAGCACGTACAAGGATGTGCAAAATGTTCCTAACAGTTAAAAGTGAGTGGTTATCAAACAGACTTCCCTGTCAGTTCATAAAACAATAAGCTCCCTAAGCAGACGCTAGAGCGGCTGGAGGGAGGGGGACAGAGGACGGGGACGGGAGGGTTGAACCAAAAGAAACGTGAGACACAGTCCCCACTCTGAAAGGATCACTCAATTCGTTGGAGTGCATGAGATTACAGGAAAGAATCAGAGACGAATTAATTGCTAACCTGAGTAGTACAGACTTTTAAGTGCAAGAGCTGTTCAGAGAAGCTGAAATATCTAAAGACTGCAATAATAATATTACTTATAATAGTAGTTATCACTTGAGCACTTACTATAAGCCAAATGCTTTACAGGCATTAATCTTCGCAACAATCCTTTGAGTACTTATTATTCCCAATTTACTCAAGGGGAAACGGTCACAGTGGCTAAGGAACTTACCCAAGGTCACCTGGCTAGTTAAGTGGCTAAAACTACCGCCTACCCAGGCGATCCAATTCTAGCGCTCACACTAAGACTTCGGAAAGTAGCGCGAGTGCGGACGGGGGCTGGGGAGGGTCATGAAGGCTGGCGCGGGCCATGTAGGCTGGCGCGAGTCATGTAGGCTGGCGCGATCACACGCGCGAGATCCGGCAACACGTTCCCCGCGTTTGGTCCCGGTACCGAAGTTCTAAAGATCGTATTTTTCGCACGGGCAACCGTAAACTGACTACTGGGCAGGGAGGGGAGGGGAGGCGGGGTCGCGCGACCACGCGGAAAACAGCTAATGAAGAGTTAATCTCATACCCGGCTGAGCTTTAACTAATAAAGCGATCCACAGAAAGACACTCGCAATAAGTCATTTGTTTTAAAATCTGGGGGTTGTTCCGCTGCTTAAACGAATTTCCCCCCCGAGACAGACAGAGCCGAAATTTGGGGCAAGGAAATCACGGGTTATGGCAGATTACGGTCTTCTGTGTTACGGAAAGAAAGAAAGAGGAAAAACACCCAAGTTTTATGACTACAGGAAACACGTTATTCTAGGTACCCGAGAACCTTGGAGAGTTGCCAAAATTAGTTGCAGTCCCAGGACAAAATGGGGTTTAGGAAACATTTAATGACGAAAAAGTTGATTCCAAGCCGAAATGACCCTGAGATGGAAAGAAGGAGCAAAGAAATGCAGGTAGATCTTGGGAAAAGCGGCGATGCTTGCTACACTTCGCCCATGGACAGCGGCGCCACGAGGGGCCGGGACGGTCTGGGAGATCGCTTCCCAGGAGGGCGAGAGGTGCCAAGCAGGGTCCTTCCCGATGCCCTGGGCGGAAAGGAGGGGAGGGAG
>SJYX01019063.1:4572-16291 GCA_006410675.1 Oreotragus oreotragus | reverse complement strand
TCAGCATATCTTCTATGATTAAGGCCTATAAGTGTAGTTGGGGAAAGTTTGGCAAAGAACTAAGTTTAATTGATTCTGCTGTATTTTTCAACTGATTCTGAATCCATTTTTCTTTTACCCAAATATCTTCATATGTTTACATTATCTTTATGAACATGTAAGTACATACGCTTTTATACATTAAAAAAATTTTTTAAGCTTGTCTTATATTTGATAATTCTTATTCCCTTCTATATTGTACAGCTTTTAAGAGTATGTATTGAGTTCTTAAATGTTTTTAGGATATAATGGTGATGAAGTTCTGGGTATTTTTAACCATGTTGAAAACAGTTTTGAATTCATTTCTCAAGACTCAGCCATTCCCTTAACATTTCTTTCAAAATCATTTTTCCCTGGTTAATTCAGTTTGGGCAAAACATAATTTTCTCTAAGCTAATAGTTTTAGAGTGGCCAGGTGGATCTAGGTTACATCTTCAAACCTAAGCCATGTCAACTTTAGTTCCAAAGTTGAATAAGATGTTATACAGCTGGATTAGTTCAGTACATTTCACTGTGAATAGGGTCTTCTTTTGTGAAGCACAATATCTTTAACATTTTGTTCCTTATTAGGTAAACAGCTGAAAGTTATATCAGTACATTTTTTCCTAATGTAGAAATGAGTTTCTGACAGAGCAGCTACCAGTGGCAGCCCTCAGGAGACTTCCTGGTCCAGTTCTTATTTATGGATCCTTACTGGATAACTTTTATTATAGTCATCTGCCTGCAAGATCTAAAGGAGAGGTATTTCAGTTCCAAAGACCAGAAACTCGGAATTAACACCCCTCGCTCTCCATTTTTCCAGTGGAGTCACACCCATCTTCAGTCCACTGCAATGTGTGTTTTAAAATGTTCAACTATTTTACGACATGAGTGACTCTTGCAGTGTACTTGTGCTGTGCTCAAACTGTGTGAGGTTTGTAACCCAAGATTTGGTCTAGAATTCACACTTCCCCTTTTCAAGCTCTCAGCTAACATGAAATGGTTCTAAAATGTTAAACAGAGACCAGGTACCTTGTACTTGTTATATGAAGTCAGTTGTAATTTTTTTCTGGTTCCTGTACTCAGAAACACTATTAGCTTGTTATAAAGTAAGAGTATATATAGATTTTGGAGTTAGATGGGTTTGAGTTCAAATCCTATGTCAGTTATTTAGCTTGGACCTTAAACAGATTATTTAACCCCCTTGAGCAGTGTCTTCCTATGAAAAATGGGGATGAGTACAAAGGATTATTGTAGAGTATAAGATTTTTGAGATCAGAGGGCCATTTTCTTTACTTTTTAATAAATTGATCTTCTATATGTCCTATATTTAACTAGCATCATGAAAAAATGAAGTGAAAATGTTAACTGCTTAGTTGTGTCCGACTCTGTGACCCCATGGACTGTAGTGTGCCGGCCTCCTCTGTCTGTGGAATTCTCCAGGCAGAAATACTTGAGTGGTTAGCCATTCTCTTCTCTAGGGAACTTCCTGACCCAGGGATCAAACTTAGGTGTGTTGCATTGCAGGCAGAGGTACCAGGGAAGCCCAGCTAGCATCATACCTGGTACTTAAATGGTTTTTTTCTTTTTTTGTTCTTTAAAGCACTGACTTGAATTCTTATGAAGGTATAATCAAATGATTTTTTGGGGGGCATTTGATTACTGTGATATATCTTTACCTTTTAAAGTCAGAAATTGTTTAATAAATTTTATTTAAAGTTACCAGGGAAGCCCAGCTAGCATCATACCTGGTACTTAAATGGTTTTTTTCTTTTTTTGTTCTTTAAAGCACTGACTTGAATTCTTATGAAGGTATAATCAAATGATTTTTTGGGGGGCATTTGATTACTGTGATATATCTTTACCTTTTAAAGTCAGAAATTGTTTAATAAATTTTATTTAAAGTATACGCTAATGGCAAATTTGGGGATAAACAACTCTGTTTGCTGTAGTCAGTTGCCTTCTGTGCTAAAATGGCTTTTAATAAATATTGAAAACTTTTCATTTCTTACTAGATTTAAAAAACATTACTCTCTAGTCTAGTACATAATTACAGCAATTCTTTTAACTTTCTTGGTTCTGGGAAAACAATGTTATTTTCCAAAGACAAGCAGAATAATATTAAGAGCAAAAACTCTGGAAATGGAGCAGGACAGCCTGCGGCAACTCTGCCGCCTACCAGCTGGGTTACAATCGGAAAGTTACCTCATCTCCCTGAACCTGTTTCTTCATCTCTCTCAAATGGTTTGCCTGCCTCACAATGTTTTAAAGATTAAGCAACTTAATATAATTAAAGTACTTGGAATTTGTGTCCAGCAGATAGGAAGCACTGCATGTTTACTGCCACCAGCTACGGCCGCTGTCGTCGTGGCTACTAGCAATTCATTGTCTACCTGAGATTGAAATGGCCCTCCTAAAATTTATCGAGGCTTTAACTCAGAACTCCTTTCCTAGATGGTGCATAGAAGTTTCTTCAAACACACTCATTCTTTCCTGTTCGAGGCATGCCGTCTTTGAACTTTGTTTTTCTTTATGATTCCCCAGGTTCTAGTAATGTTATTTTTCAATAACAATGCCCTGCCAGCCTTAGGTAGATTACTAAGTCTTTGTGTTACATCTGAGACTTTTCTGGTGTTACATCCAAGGCTTTTCTGATTTTATCAATTGGTAGCTAAGCTGGTAAAGAATCCATCTGCAATGCAGAAAACCCTGGTTTGATTTCCTGACTCGGAAAGATCCTTTGGAGAAGGGATAGGCTACCTACTCCAGTATTCTTAGATTTTCCTGGTGGCTCAGATGGTAAAGAATCCACAATGCAGGAGACTTGGGTTTGATCCCTGGGTTGAGAAGATCCTGTGGAGGAGGGCATGGCAACCCACTCCAGTATTCTTGCCTTGAGAATCCCATGGACAGAGAGGAGCCTGGCGGGCTACAGTCCATAAGGTCACAAAGAGACACGACTCAAGAGGCTTCGAACACACGCATTCTATCAACTAAGAATATTATTTGGGAGTATCTCAACATCATAAGGAGTTTTCCTGGTGGCTCAGATAGTAAAGAATCTGCCTGCAATGCAGGAGACCTGGGTTCAGTCCCTGGGTTGGGAAGATTCCCTGGAGAAGGAAGTGACTACCCACTCCAGTGTTCTTGCCTTGAGAATTCCATGGACAGAGAAGCCTGGTGGGCTGCAGTCCATGGAGTCACAAAGAGTAGGACACAACTGAGTGACTAAGCACACAATAGCATAAACACTAACAATTATGACGAATGTACTTGACAGATCTCTAGCCTCAGTCAAACTGCGGTTTATCCACAGTGAATTGCACAGATGACTTCCTTTTTTCCTCAGATAAAATGAAATTAGATGGTGTTTTTTGGCAGTTCTTGCACGACCTTATTTAACCTTAGACCACAGCCACTTTAGGGCTTCTATTAGCTTGTTTTTAGTATTTGTGCTGAGGCCAGTCTGCAGACTAAATTAGATGACAAAATACATGTATTTACGCCACCAAATACAGAACCGTTTTGCATCTGAGCTCCCTGATCTGATGATCTCTGTCTTCTAATGTTTTTCCTGTTGACTATAGACAACTCAGTTATCAACTTTTATAAACAGAAACTACATTGGTAGAGACCTAAACATTATAAATCAATTCTGAAAGAGTTGGTAAGCACAGTAGCACAGTTTCCTTTAGCTAGGAGCATCATAGCTATTCACTTCCAAGCTTGCTTACGTGAGTGCACGGGCTTCCCTGAGAGCTCAGATGGTAAAGCATCTGCCTGCAATGCAGGAGACCCAGGTTCAGTCCCCAGGTCAGGAAGATCTTCTGGAGAAGGAAATGGCATCCTACTCCAGAACTCTTGACCAGAAAATCCCATGGATGAAGGAGCCTGGTAGGCTACAGTCCTTGGGATCGCAGAGTCAGACATGACTGAGTGACTTCGCTTTACTTCATCTTCGTGAGTGCACAGTTCAAAGAAAAATCAGTGTTTATTCTTTAAACAAAAGAAACTGTTTTAAAATGTAACTTCTTATGAATTTCCAGGTTTGTGTAAGCTTTCTTAGAAATGTTTTTTCCTGATTTTTAAAAAACATTTTTCATTGTGGTAAAATATACATAAAATTTTGCCATTTAAAGCCTTTTTAAGTGTACAGCGTTAATTATGTTCACATTGTTCCGCAAATATCACCATCCATCTTCAGAACTTTTTCATATTTTCATTTGAAACTGTACCAGTGTTTCTTTTTGTTAGTTTCTTAATCAAAAAGAGTAATTCTATAAACAAGTTTACAAGTGGCATTAATGGTCAGGAGGAGGGAAGACACAAATACATGTGTATGTGCAATTTTTGTGTGTAAACGATTATAGAACTACCTTTTATTAATCATTGTTCCTTGGCCTCTACTTTTAGAACATTCTAAAAAAAACTGCCAAAGTGACTTAAATTCTATAGTGTCTTCTCACAGGTTTTTTTGTTTGTTTGTTTCTTAAATCATACTGTGATACTCTGTGTAGGATATTGACTCAATAGAACCACATCTTCCTATATATTTAGGTAGAATTTACAGAGAAAAGAATTTCCGATTTCAAATGCATGGTTCTGTGTTGTACAGTTGTACACAGTTATTTAACTACCGCCACATTTATGATACAGAACATTTCCATCTCCCCCCAGAAGCTTTCTCATGCTCCTATGCAATCAGTTCCTTTTCTCCACCTCTGACCTCTGGCAACCATTGTGATCTGGTCTTTGTCATTAGTTTTCCCTTTTCTAGAACTTCAGTGTTAGTGGCATCTTAGAATATGTATGCAGTATTTTGGTTCACATTCTTTCCCGTAGTGTAATGCTTTTGAGATTTGTCCATGTTGTTGGAGATATTATAGTTCCTACTTACTGCTCAGTAGTATTTGTTGGTTTGGCAAAACACCATTCACCAGTTGATAAATATTTAGCATTATTCTAGTCTTTGGCTCTTATTAAAAGACTGCTGTGAATATGAGAATGCAGATTTTTATGTGGACATTCATTTTCATACTTAGGAATGGGATTGCTGGTTTGTATAGGAAGGGTAAATTTAACTTTTTATAGGAAACTGCCAGACATTCTAAAGTGGCTGTAACATATTGCATTCCTCATGAGCAATTTAAGAGTTTTAGTTACTCCACATCTTCTCCAACACTTGGTATTTTCAGTCTTTTTAATTTTAGCTATTCTAGTGGGTGTGTAGTGGTATTTTGTTGTGATTTTAGTTTTATTTTTCCTGATGACTAATGATGTTGAAAATCTTTCCATATGTTTAGTATATCTTTTTTTGGCGAAACATCTGTTCAAATCTCTTGCTATTTTAAAGTCAGGTCATTTGTCCTGTTATGACTGAGTCATAAGAGATATATTATTTTCTGGATATTAGTCCTTTATCATACTTATGTTTTAACAGGTATTTTCTTCCCATCTGTACTTTACCTTTTAATTTTCTTAATGTCTTTTGAAGTATAAATGTTTTAACTTGTGACCAAGTCCAATTTATTCTTTTTCTTTTATGACTTATGTCTTTTGTACCCTACCTAAAAAAATATTTGCCTAGCCCAGAGTCACAAAGATTTTCCTGTTTTCTTCTAGGTGTTTTAATGATTTTAGCTTTTTCAGTGAGATCTACTACTCATTCTGAGTTAATGTTTGTATATATGATGTGAGTTAAAGCTTTGTTTATATTTTTTTCTTTGTGGTTATCCCATTATTCTAGCACTGTTTGTTGAAAAGAGTATCCTTGTCCCATGGAATTACTTTGGCACCTTTGTAAAATCAGTTAACTTTATATGCTTGGGTCTATTTCTAAACTCTGTATCTTTTTTCCCACTGATCTAAATATCTATTAGTCCATCTGTATCAGTCTTGAATTAAGTGATATTAAGTCCTGAAATCAGGCAGTGTAAGTCTTTCAGCTTTGTTCTTTTTCAAAATTGTTTTGAATATTTTAGATATTTTGCATTTTCATATAAATTTTGGAATCATATTGTCAATTTCTGAAAAAAAAATAGCCTATGGAGATACTGATTGGGATTATGTTGAAATCTATACATCAGTTTGGAGAGTTTGACTTCTTAATAGTATCAAGTCTTTTAATCCATAAAGATTGTGTCTTTGTACATGTATTTAGTTCTTAACGTTAGCAGTGTTTTGTACTTTGCAGTGTACAGGTCTTGCACATCTCTTGTTAAATTTATTCATAAGTATTTCATATTTTTAATGCTCTTGTAAATTATAGTCTTTCAAATTTTAATTTCCAGTTGTCCATTGATGTCATACAGAAATACAACTTTTTCTGATAACTTGAGATCCTTGCTAAATTCACATATGATTTCTAGTAGCTTTTTTGGTAGATTCTGTAAGGTTTCCTACATGGTCAGTCATGTGATCTGCAAAAAAAGATTTTTCCTTCTTCCTCCAAACTAAGTACCTTTTATATTTTCTTAGAGCAGTAACTAAGACTTCTTGTATGATGTTGAAAAGAAGTGTGAGATCCTTGTCTTACTCCTAAATCTTGTGATAAAAGCAGTTAGCCTTTCCCTGTTAAGTATGATATTAGCTGTGGGTTTTTCATAGATGCTCTATATTCAGTTTCTATTTCTAGCTTGCTGAGAATTTTCATCATCACAGGTTATTTATTAAATTTTGTCAAATACTTTTTCTGCATTATTGATAATAATCTTGCTAAAAATATCTGTTGGTAGCAGGACTTTATTTCATTACAGCATTATTATTTATTATCATTTATTCCATGTAATATTATTTCTTAAGTTCAGTTTATTTTATCATTGATCAAACCAAATTGATTAAATATATTGAAGAATTTGGAAACTTTGGTTCTTATTTTGAGTACAGACTTCTAAAGCTTGCCTGCATTCTACTCTGTGCTTAATTTAAAATCTTATCAGATAACTGCAGTTCTGTTACTTATTTCTCCTCAGTGCTGAGAAACATTTCATAAAATACAGTACTCAAAGGACCATATGTACAGGGTAGAAGTATTAATAATTTAATAGTTTAGATAAATGGAATCCTAAACACCTGAAACATGGCTTAGTGAGTATAATTAGTGAGCAAAAGGGAAAAGGAATATTTGATTTGGGGTGAAAAGAGAACTGAAAAATTTTGTAAGTTCAGTCAGTAACTAGCATATGCTATCTGTGTGTAATAGATGGTTCATTAGATATCATTTAGTTTTTGTTTTAGGAAGGAATATCTTACCTGCCTCAAGAAGGGAGGTGAGGTGTTTAACAATAAGGATCTGGAATAAAACATTTAAAATGTATATAATTTTATGGGGAATTATTTTGCTGTCTTCAGTAGCTCACTATTATAAATAAACAGTACTTTTGTCTTATTATTGATTTTAGTAAAGTCTCTTACCTTTGGCTAGTTTTTGGAATTGACTTTACCGAAAAGTCAGTTTGGATGCTGCTTTGGTTTGAGTGTTTTTTTTAAAATTATGTATGTATTTATGGCTGTGTTGGGTCTTTGTTGCTGCGCAGGCTGTCTCTAGCTGCAGTGAGTGGGGCTGCTCTTCATTTCAGTCTGAGGGCTTCTCATTCTGGTGGCTTCTCTCCTTGCAGAGCACAGGCTCCAGGGCTCGTAGGCTTCAGCAGTTGCCATTTCCGGGCTATAGCTCGATAGTGGTGGCCTACAGGCTGAGTTGCTCCATGGGATGTGGGATCTTTCCCAGATCAGGGATTAAACTCATGCCTCCTGCATTGACAGGTGGATTCTTTACCACTGAGCCACAAAGGAAGTCCCTGATTGGAGTGTTTTGAAGCAGTTGTACCGAAATGCTGGTAAATTTAGAACTGGATGTGGAGAGTCTACTGTGTTTTTTGTTTTTGCTCTTGCTTTTAGCTAAGCACATGTTCTATCAATACTTAATTGATATAGGACTTTTATCACCTGAGTTTTATTTTTAGTGATAATTTTTAAAGGTTTTTTTTTTTTTCTTTTCGTGGCTGTTAGTCATAGCAGTATGAAAATTCTTATCCTTTGTTTTGGCAATACACTGAAGAGAAAGAATCACTGTAACCTCAGTTAGCCAGTGTGTTTGAAGTATAATGCCATGCATGCTGTCTATTTGCCATGTATGCATTGCTGTGAAATTATGCAAATCAACCGTAGTTTGCTTTATGATTCCCTGGTGGCTCGGGTGGTAAAGAATCTGCCTGCAACTGGGGAGACCTGGGTTTGATCCCTGGGTTGGGAAGATCCCCTGGAGGAGGGCATAGCAACCCACTCCAGTGTTCTTGCCTGGAGAATCCTGTGGACAGAGGAGCCTGGTGGAGTCGCAAAGAGTTGGACATGACATGACTAAGCACACAGGCACATGCATTGCTTTGAAACGCAAGCCAGCTGTAGTCTGCCTTGTGGTCAGCCAGAAGAAAAGGTTGTGGTTTTGTTTCTATTCTTCATGTTGAAACTGGGGGACATAAAGTATTTTTACACCTTATTCAAAGCTCTCTTATTTGATTATTCTGGTTTTCAGTTACTAATAATATTTTTCTTACCTGGATAAGCTTAGGGTTTGAGTTTCATATTTAATTTCAGATAAAGTTGATTGTGTATGTGTTTTGCAAAACCCTAAAAATAGTATTATTAAGCTTTCTAAGTAGCCATTTAAAAAGAGCTCTTTACAATCAAATTAACACTTGAATGATCTCTTATGTAGTAGCTTTCAAAATACATAAGCAAGTTTTAAAAAAGTTACTTGAGTTACTTCTAAGTGTTTTTTATATGTGTTAAATATAAAACTATAAAGCTTTAAAAGTACTGTGCATTTTGGTAAATCATGGTTCTGTTGGAATTAAGAAGTAGTTAGAAACTTGACATCTCAAAGCCACATGCAAAAGTAATTAGGAATTTTACTAATATATATATAATATTAAAATTATAAAATACTGAATTCAGAATTTGGTAGCTGCATGTGGATTCTAATTATATCAAAGCATTTGTTACCTGGAATCCTTTCCTCAGGAAATAAATCATTGTAGAACACCGAAGTGTTTAAAATAACCTGAAGGATTGCAGGCTGCAAGTCTTTTTGTATTTAGTCTAATTTTTTTGTTTTGGTCTTTCCTTTTGTGTGACTATCTTTGTAGTGTTCCTGACCTCTTTTTTTTTTTTTTTTTGCTGCAAACATGGTAATGAGTTTAAAATTTAGATAATTAAGTGAGAGGCATGGAGGATAGAGTTGGGCGTTGGGGGTCAGGAATATTTTTGCTGCATTTTTAGAATTAAGAATCATATGGGCATACAGGTATAGGAGGAGCAAGTCATATTCAGGGTACGAAGGATCAGAGTAGAAACTTTGCCATGGTGATATTTCAGGAATGCAAGAAGAGTGGAATCGTATTTTCAAACTTCTAAAGGAGAGAAAATATGTTTCAGACATTTTATAATCATTTGGATTGTTCTTCAATAGTAAGGCAAGAGCCAGCTTAATCCAGAAATAACAGTACCGATGATGCTATTTTAAAGTAAACAAAAATAACTTACTTGAGGACAAAGTCCAGGCACCCAAGAGATAAAAACTCAGGAATGGAGACGCCAAAGAAAAGTGGTGTGCGTTGACTCCAGTTAAGTAGAATTCTAACGCTAGCAACTGGGGAAATTATGATTCCCGGCTAGACTATAAATGTTATAGACCTTTAAAAAAATATTTGTCAAAGCATTTAAAATTTTCTTTCTGATAGTTATAAATGTACAGAGAAATTTTTGAAATAGCTAAAGCTAATATTTAGTGTACCGTTATTCAAAATATTAGAGACTTTGGAATTGAAGTGTTATTTCTTTGTAAAAACCTCACTAAGAGATGTTAGAACAGGACTCGCCTTGCTTGCCACCTTCTTGTTGTATGACTTAAGATACGACATAAATCTCTGCTGTATCTGGTGTGGTAGATTCAGAAATTTCAAAATTTGGGCCCACTTCAAAAATTTATCCTTTTCCCTCTGTGTCATGAAATTTCTGCAGGCATTTTTATGTCACAATCACTTTTATGTGGATAATTTGGCCTTTATTGAATTCCTCTGGCTGCATATCTAGATCCTGCTTCAGTGACCGCAGTATCAACGTTCCATGGTCAGCTGTTTCTTCTGTAATATCTTTCATGTTCAATGTGAATTTCACCTTCAGCATTTCCACTTTTCATTTCTTTGTGAGCTTTCGTCCTCATTGGTAAATTTCTTCTTTTGATTATCTATTTTTATAAACTGTCAAACTGTCATGTAGGATTATCACTAGATGACAAGGAGACATATAACTTCATGCTTGCTGTCTGAACTAAAAAATACACAGTGATCAATCACTAGTTCCACTTCGAAAGAAGTTATGTGGTTGATTACTGATCACAAGAAGCATCTGGTATTTATGTAGTGATTTGTGGATTGAAGAACTGACACTTCAGTTTGCATTCTGTGCAATTATTTAAAAATGCAATGGTACCTGGAATTTGAACCATGTTGCTGAAAGTTTAAATTGTGAATCTTAATTTGTATGGGTATAGTGAAAACTGTTTATAATAATACAATTGATAAAAATCCCAAGTTAGGGAAAAGGGTGAGTATATTAATCCTGTTATCCTTGTCAGGTAGTCAGTAAGTATTATCTAAAATTGAAATATGTAATACAGTGATTCTCGCTTCTAAATGTTTCTTATAGTCACATTTTATTAATTTTGGGGGACTCTTTCAGGGACAGTCCCCTGGTTAAAGGGAGTATAACGTTTAGCAAGCTTTTCTTGTTTCTCTCCTTTTCTAAGATGTGCAGCCAAGTAATTGGAGATGTTCTTGTCCAATTTCATCGAAGCAACTATTCAACTTATAGAACCTACTTCATTGGCTATGGCCACGCATGGAGGGTCAACAACATCAACTGTCTGACACGTTGGGTGTCAACATATTTCCCTTTAAAGCCTGTCTTTATTCCTAATGCCCATGTTGTGGTCAATGCAGCTTCATCTTCTCACTCCACTATTCAGTTTTGGTACTGGAAAGTTTCTTATTTTCAAGCTTCATTTCAGTTCAGTTGCTCAGTCGTGTCCGACTCTTTGTGACCCCATGAACTGCAGCACGTCAGGCCTCCCTGTCCATCACCAACTCCCGGAGTTCACTCAAACTCACATCCATTGAGTCGGTGATGACATCCAGCCATCTCATCCTCTGTCGTCCCCTTCTCCTCCTGCCCCCAATCCCTCCCAGCATCAGAGTCTTTTCCAATGAGTCAACTCTTCGCATGAGGTGGCCAAAGTACTGGAGTTTGAGCTTTAGCATCGGTCTTTCCAATAAACACCCAGGACTGATCTCCTTTAGAATGGACTGATTGGATCTCCTTGCAGTCCAAGGGACTCTCAAGAGTCTTCTCCAACACCACAGTTCAAAAGCATCCGTTCTTTGGCACTCAGCTTTCTTTATAGTCCAATTCTCACATCCATACATGACCACTGGAAAAAACCATAGCCTTGACTAGATGGACCTTTGTTGGCAAAGTAATGTCTCTGCTTTTTAATATGCTATCTAGGTTAGCTATGTGTTAAAAATAATTTTAAAAAATTATATAACATTTCACTGTGTAGTAGACGAGAGGGAGGATTCTTGCATGTGCTTCATTATCATTTAGACTAGACATATGCTGTCATGGTTGTTCACCCAAAAAAAAA
>SJYX01019061.1:158700-172030 GCA_006410675.1 Oreotragus oreotragus | reverse complement strand
CTTTTGGACTCTGTGGGAGAGGGAGAGGGTGGGATAACTTGGAAGAATAGCATTGAAACATGTATAATATCATATAAGAAATGAATCGCCAGTCTAGGTTCGATGCAGGATACAGGATGCTTGGGGCTGGTGCACTGGGATGACCCAGAGGGATGGTACGGGGAGGGAGGAAGGAGGGGGGTTCAGGATGGGGAACATGTGTACACCCGTGGCAGATTCATGTTGATGTATGCCAAAACCAATGCAATATTGTAAAGTAAAAAAATTAAGATCAGGAAACTCAAAAAAAAAGAAAGAAAGAAAAAACTTTAAAAGAGCAGTCCTCTATAAAGCTTTGAAATACCTTAGCACTTCCCATGGAAAATAAACAAGTAAAAATAAAAAGCACAATACTAGTTGCTTTTCAGATACTTAAGTGAATTATGAAAGTATAGTTCAGATTGTAAAGAATCTGCCTGCAATGCAGGAGAGCTGGGTTCAGTCCCTGGGTTGGGAAGATCCCCTGGAGAAAGGAATGACAACCCACTCCAGTATTCTTGTCTGGAGAGTTCCATGGACTGAGGAGCTTGATGGGCTATAATCCATGGTGTCGCAAAGAGTCAGAGGTGACTGAGTAACTAACAATTTCACTTTCACAAATATCTTTAGGTAAATAAAAGCTTTACTTTTAAATGGGCTTCCTATTTTGGAAACACTGTTTACACAATCAATGCTTGGATATATTGGTTCTATCTGTAGCAAATTATATTCATGAAGTGCCCTCAAAATCATCAAGATTGGAATCAGATTCACTTCTCCTGCCACTCAATGGTGAATATCCAGGGAGAACAGACCGTTAATGGTGGATACTATTCTTGTTCAACAAAGAAAATCATGAAATGCATTGCAAACCAATGACTAATTACTTTTGTATTATCACTGCTCCCCACATTAAAGAGAGTAATTAAAAATTAGTACACTTACACAGGGCTTTGTACCTTCTAAAGTACTCCCAATAGTATCTCATTTGTTCCTATTATCAAGGCAAAGCCTAGTTATTGTTCTTGTTTCATTTGAGATGATATCTTAATGTCATGTGGTTCCTTAATAGCTTGAGGCACAAGGGCCCAAAACCCTCCAAAATGTGCTTTTCAAGAGTGTTTAAAAGGACATTGTGTAGCTCAAAACTCAGCCTTAAGTGGTGAGACTCTTATATGTATTCCTTGATAGTAAGTCAGGAGACACAGATTCAATCCCTGAGTCGGGAAGATCCACTGGAGGAGGAAATGGCAACCTGCTCCAGTATTCTTGCCTGAAAAATCCATGGACCGAGGAGCCTTTGTAGTCCATGGGCTACAGTCCATGGGATCACAAAGAGCTGGATGTGACTGAGCATCCATATTGGATAGAAAGTCATTGTTTTGACAGCCTATCCAATGGTCATTTCAAAAGAATTGCATTGTCTAAGTGGTTTTCACTTGAAATGTAGTGAGTACAGTCATTGTGTAATGGAGTGAAAAGGTCACAAGATTTGTGTTAGAGGTTGTGGGTTCTTTTTCATGCTTGAGGTTATGAGCTGGGGGACCTTGACCAAATTGCACAGTTTCCCTTGGTCTTTTTTTTGTTTGTATACAAATGGGGAAATAGTAACACCTATTTCAAAAGGTTCTTGGAAATACTAAGTGAGAGAACATATGTGAAAGATGATGCAAGACTGCAAATTACATATTATATATATATACAATATATATATACACACATACACACACACAGAGGACACAATTGCATTTATTTACTTAACTGAACACAAGCCAAATTGCTGCATTAACACTGGATCTGTGTCATTTTTATCTTAATGATTCCCATTAATAAAGATAGATCATAATAACGGGAAGGGGATATATCTATGTAAACAGCAAATGCTTATCAGAATGATCACGTAAAAGAAACTTAAGACATGAAAAATTATATTTTTCAACCATTTAAAATTTAATCCCCGGAAAGGTAGAGAAAAAATCTTTGGAGAAGGAAAAGAAGTTAGAAATTATTTTACACCATATGTTTCAAGTTACACACATACACACACACACACACACACAGAGAGAGGACACAATTGCATTTATTTACTTAACTGAACACAAGCCAAACTGCTGCATGAACACTGGGTCTGTGTCATTTTTATCTTAATGATTCCCATTAATAAAGATAGATCATAATGGGAAGGGGATATATCTATGTAAACAGTAAGTGCTTATCAGAATGATCATGTAAAAGAAAGTTATCTTAAGACATGAAAAATTATATTTTTCAACCATTTAAAATTTAATCCCTGGAAAGTTAGAGAAAAAAACTTTGGAGAAGGAAGAGAAGTTAGAAATTATTTTACACCATATGTTTCAAGTTCTCAGTGCTAGGTCCTTACAGAATTGTCTCAGGCCATTATCTGAATATCCTCAACATATAGGAATTATTACCCCTACTTTCAGATTAAAGAAAAATAAAGGCACAGAGTTAGTGAATTTGCTACTCTCACTCAGCTAATACATGGTTCAAATACAGATCTTACTTTCTTCAAAACTTGTTCTTTGGACTGTAGTGCCCTTTCTTAAAGACATTTAGTTTCCTTGGGTCTCAGTTATTCATGATGGAATAAGTGGAACCCACTTTCTACTTGACCAAAAATAAATACGTGTCACTTTTCATTAAAGAATGCAATTCTCTGGAGCAGTGTGTTCCCAGTTGTATTCCACAGGAAAATGGTCCCATGACATGCTACACAAATAAAAAGTCACATATCATATCCCTTCAAAGAGATCTGCAGAGTACTAAGACAAAGTAAGGATTCTGAGTGCCCCTACACCAAGGAAATCTGATGCATTTTCTTTAGCCCCAAAAGTCCTTTGCCCATACAAGTCTTTCCCCTACTGTTCAGTATTGATTACCATCCAGGGAGATGGCACTTTATGCACGGAATTACTGCCGTAGGACCTTCTGGGAGCAAGTGCTCTTTGACTCGATAAAACATTATCACTTATGAGATGTAAAACTAGCTCACTCTGTGATAGAGTTTGTTGTTCAAGCCCACTGGTACCCTCTTTAGTAGGAAGTAAACCAGAGGGCGATGATAAAGCATGCAATGTTGCCCAGTGGGGCAGGTGCCTTGGAGAAAGTTCTTGGCTACAGTGAGTTTGGTTCCCTGAGGGAGGGGTAGCTAAAGTTGAGGGGCAAACAGGTTGTTCCCAAGGATAAACTTGCTTTCTTCACAATTTTACTTCAGGTCATTTGTAGGTGACTAAAGTATTTTTTTCAATGGCTGTTTTTTAAATTTGTGTTGGAGTATACTTGATTTACAATGTTGTATAAGTTTCTGCTGTACAGCAAAGTGAATCAGTTATATATATCCACTCTTCAGATTTTTTCCCCATATAGGTCATTAAAGAGTACTGAGTAGACCTCCCTGTGCTATGCCATAGGTTCATATTACTTATATATTTTATACAGTAGCATGTATATACTAATCCCAATTTCCAATTTATCCCAGTGCCCTCCCCAACCCATAAGTTGGTTTTTTACATCTGTGACTGTCTCTGTTTTATAAATAAGTTCATTTGTGTTTTGTAAGTTCATTCGTTCCTTTTCTTTAGAGTCTACAGAAAAGTACATTTTTAAAACAGAAAATAACTCTGATACTACTATTACATAAACTTTTGGTTCTAATTTAGCTTGGTAAATTCTGGGGTGATCATGAACTAGCCCCTCATAGAAAAATTACACATAATGCCCACTGCCCTTATTGAACTGTGGAAAGAGGGTGTTGGCTAATGGTAAATTTCATTGTATCTGGATTAACTTTTCCCAGGAAGGGATGATGGGAATTGTGTTGTAATTTCCTGTAAAATGTCATAGGAGGAGAACAACGTTTATGGGCCAGGGAATAATCTGAAAAATGCGGCCTGAATACACATGGCACAATCTGAAGAATGTGCCACATATATTCATCCACCTCACTAGAACGGACTCAAATTTATTCCTTTTTAAGGCTGAGTTAATGTTCCATTGCATTTATGTACCACAACTTTATCCATTCATCTGTTGATGGACATCCATGTTCTGGTTATTGTAAACAGTGCTGCAATGAACACTGGGCACATGTCTTTTTCAATTATGGTTTCCTCTGCATATATGCCCAGTAGTGGGATTGCTGGGTTATATAGTAGTTTTATCCTCAGTTTTTAAAAAAATCTTCATACTATTTCCCATAGTGGTTGTATCAATTTTTATATGTATGCCTATGGCTGAATCATGTTGACGTATGGCAGAAATCAACACTGTAAAGCAATTATCCTCCAATTAAAAATAAATTTAAAAAGAACAGGGTTCCAGTTCAACATGGCGGAGTAGAAGGACGTGAGGTCATCTCCTCCTGTGAGAGCACCAAAGGTGCAACTAGCTGTTGAACAACCATTGACAGGAGGACCCTGGAACCCACCAAAAAAAGATACCCCACACAAAGCAGCAGCCACAGTTAGAAGGTAGGAGAGGCGCAATCACAATGAAATCAAATCCCATGCCCGCTGGGTGGGTGACCCACAGACTGGAGAACCATAATATCAAAGAAGTTCTCACACTGTTGTGAAGGTTCTGAACCACACACCAGGCTTCCCAGCCTGGGGATCCAACAAAGGGACTGGAAATCCCCAAGGTATCTGACCTTGAAAGCCAGTGGTATTTGATTATAGGACGTCCAGAGGACTGAGGGAAACAGAGACTCCAGCGTTGGAGGACACGAACAAAATTTTGCACACACCAAGACCCAGAGGACAGGAGCAGGGACCCCACAGGAGATTGAACCAAAGCTACCTGCTGGTGTTGGAGGGCCTTCTGTGGAGGCGTGGGTCAGCAGAGGCTCACCACAGGGATGGGGGCACTGGAAGGTCCCCCTTGCCATAAACCCTCTTGGAGTTTGCCGTTAACCCTGCCATAGAGCCCATAGACCCCAGGACTGTGTCTCCTCAGGACAAATAAATACCAGGGATGGAGTGCAACCCCAATCATCAGCAGATAATTGGATTAAAGCTTTACTCAGCAAGGCTCTGCCCACCAGAGCAAGATCCAGTTTTTCCCAGTGCCAGTCCCTCCCATCAAGAAGCTTATACAAGCCTCTTAGCCTCATTCATCAGAGGGCAGGCAGAAAAAGCAGAAGAACAATTTCATGGTGGCTACACAAAAATCACATTACAGAAAGTTAATCATGTTGAAAAACAGGAAGTTGTGTCCCAAATGAAGGGGCAAGATAAAACCCCAGAAAAACAACAGAGTGGAGATAGGCAACCTTCCAGAAAAAGAATTCAGAATAATGATAGTGAAAATGATGCAGAATCTCAGGTAAAGAGTGGAGCCAAAGACTGAGAAGATGCAAGAAGTGTTTACCAAAAACCTGGAAGAAAACAGAGATGAATAATACACTAGAAGGGATCAATAGCAGGATAACTGAGGCAGAAGAACGGGTAGAAAACCTGCAGGACAGACAGTGGAAATCACTGCCACAGAACAGAATATAGAAAAAAAAGAATGAAAAGAAACAAAGACAGCCTAAGAGACCTCTGGGACAACACTAAATGCACCAACATTTGCATTTTAGGGGTCCTAGAAGGAGAAGAGAGAAAGAACCTGAGAAAATATTTGAAGAAATACTAGCTGAAAACCTCCTGAACATGGGGAAGGAGATAGTCATCCAAGTCTCCTGGAAGCACCAAGGGTCCCAGGCAGGATAAACCCAAGGAGGAACACACCAAGACACACAGTAATCAAACTGACAAATAAGGACAGAGATAAATATTAAAAGCAACAACAGAAAAAATGCCAAATAACATACAAGGGAACTCCCATCAGGCTATCAGCTGATTTCTCAACAGAAACTCTACAAGGCAGAAGAGAATGGCAGAATATATTTAAAGTGATGAAAGGGAAGATTCTACAATCAAGAATACTCTACCCAGCAAGACTCTCCTTCAGATTTAATGGAAAAATCAAATGCTTTATAGACAAGCAAAAATTAAGAGAATTCAGTACACCCAAACCAGCTTTACAACAAATGCTAAAGGAACTTCTCTAGACAGAAAACACAAAAGAAGGAAAAGACCTACAGAAAATAACCCCAGACAAGAACACAGTAATAGGATTATATATATCAACAATTACCTTAAATATAAATAGACTAAATGCACCAACCAAAAGACATAGACCAGCAGGGTGGATGAAAACATGTGCATATATGCAGTTCCACATCACTCTGTTTGACCCCCCTCAAGTTGTATGTAATTTTTTTATATTATTAAGTTAATCATGTTCCCATTATGGCTTACAATTGTATTATCTTTTATATTTTGTCTGGCTATTTACTGTGAAAACTGATACATATCTTGTACTATTGTGATTACGTATTACTCACTCAATACCATTGTATTACGATGTTCAGCAGAAAAATAATAGAACTCTTTTATCACCAAAACTAGGATCTAATAGAAAAACCTGAAATCACTTTTTAAAATCCAGATGCATATCAGAATTATCTTGAAATTTTTCCAAAAATACAAATGCTCAGGTACTGCCTTTTTTCTCCAGAGCTCCAGATATGTTTCTGATGAGTAGTCATGTTTAAAAACAACTGGATTATATGATGATCTGATCTTTTACTTTTATCTAGTTTGTTTCACTTTTTCTATTTCATATTCAGTGCTTACATTTCACTTAGTTTATGTTCTCCAGTTCCTCCATCTTTTCTTTATGTTTTTTTCTCAAGCCTCTATCAAGTGTAGTAGTAAAGCTTTTGTATACATATATATAAATATGTATAACATATATTTTAGAAAACATGAAGTTTTGCCTAACTAAAAACAAAATGACACTTTGATTCCACTTGTTTGCCTTAGTATGAATAGAATGCTAGATTTCTAATTAAAAAATTAGATATGTAACAAGTAACAAAGGTTTACTGTATAGCATGGGGAACTATAGTCCATATCTTATCATAACATGATAAAAAATTTTTCAAAAATAATGTATGTTTATTTGTATAGCTAAATCACCTTATTTCACACCTGAAAAATTATTTGTCAACTATACATCAATAAGATATATATATTAAAAAAAAAAAAACAGTGGTCCCTCAAAAAAAAAAAAAAAAGACTATATAGCACTAGTGGCAAAGAACCTGCCTGCCAATGCAAGAGACATAAGAGATGCTGGTTCCATCTCTGGGTCAGGAAGATCCCTTGGAGGAGAAAATGGCAACCCACTCCAGTATTCTTGCCTGGAAAAATTCTATGGACAGAGGAGCCTGAAGGGCTTCACACAGTCCATGGGGTTGCAAAGAGTCAGACATGACTGAAGCAAATTACCACTGAAATTACAAAGCACAGAGAGGGGAACCCTCCACTGCTCACAATGGTTCATCACAACACCGAGTAGGAACATCTACCCCAGGTAACCTGTCCTTATTGGGGTAAATGCTATTATACATTTCTATCTTGAGCCTGAGGGGACAGCACAGGATTAGGAAACTTGATTCCAGCCATTTATATTCCAAACATTCTTTAGTGCTGTTTCACTAGTAATGAAACTAGTATTTCAATATCCAAATATAGGTTTCATACATCTCTCTCAATCAGCTATGAATTTGAGGGGATGAGTAGACAGGCATTATCTTCTGAACTTATCAAAGTAGCTTACTTGCATTCTCCTGTGTGTGTCTAACTCTTTGTGATCCCATGGATTGTAGCCTACCAGGTTTCCCTTAACAGAAAGGACTGCAGGAGGTCGCTTTGGGGTCTAACCCCACCTTCTCCAACAGGCAGTTTGTCTCGTCACAGTCCTTGAAATTCACTCAAAATGGGAAAGAGCTTTTCCTCAACATGTTTTCTTTGACTGATTTTGGCAGTCTTATTCTATGTCCTGGGAAGTTGGACAAGTAAAATAAAGTTACTTAACTAAAATGATATCTTGGTTCTGCCTACTATTTTTAGTAACCTTGTTGGTTGTCGACTCATAGGCACCAAGAAAGGCTAAATATCCAACAACAAACTTTGTCTGCCCTAGAAGGTCAGAGATGGTGCCTGATTTCTATACTCTATCTCTGATGCTGCTACTTAGTAGGCAGTGAAATACGTATTGAAGAAATGAAATAAAGGACTGTTATTAGCAATTCCTGGGCCAGTCAGTGGTAGGAATGCACTACTAATTCTTATCAGTTAAGTCTTGTAATGTGGATAAAATCAGAGTCTACACATTCTGCCTGGTTCTCTTCTATTTTTCCCTGAGGAGGCATTCCTAGAGGATGAAGCCAGAAACATGTCATTACCTGTTACAGGAAAGTGAAATGTCAGTCGCTCAGTCATGTCCAACTCTTTGTGACCCCATGGATTGTAGCCTGCCAGGTTCCTCTCTCTGTCGACTCTCCAGGCAAGAATACTGGAGTGGGTTGCCATTTCCTTCTCCAGGGGATCTTCCCAACCCAAGGATCAAACCTGGGTCTCCCACACTGCAGGCAGATTCTTTAACATCTGAGCCACCAGGGAAGCTGCAGGACTTGACCTCAAATCCCACCATAGTCTCCTGAAGAGATAAGGTGGACAACATTTAAACATGTAGACTATTTCTGCCTAGAAAGAGGTCAGTTACATCCCCCTGGTACTGTTTCAGCTTGGTACTCTAAGGAAAATAGTTGGTTTTTTTTTTTTCCCCTGATAGAGAGGGGGTTATAGGGGGAGGCAGAAGATAGTATTTTTTCCCCAAATGGGAGCCAACCCATGAATTATCTTCTAGTACCAACTCCAGGGGAGAAAAAAAATCAAAAGTGGACTGTGATGGTTAATTTTATGTGTCACCTTGACTGGGTCACAGGATACACAGATATTTGGTTAAACATTATCCGGAGTATGTCTGTGAGGATGTTTTTGGATGAGATTAACATTTCAATCAGTAGATGGAGCAAAGCAGATTGCCCTCCCCAATGTTGGCAGGCCTTATCCAACCTGCTGAAGGTCTGAATAGGACACATTCTGAGGAAGGGAGAATTTACTCTTTGAGCTGAGACATTGGTCTTCTGCCCCCCAAATTTAGGCTGAAACTGAGACCACCAGCTTCCTGGCTCTTCAGCTTGCAAATCTTGGGATCTCTGGGTCTCCATAATCAAATGAGGCAATTTCTTAATATCTGGTCTGTTTATAACTATATTTATGTGTATATCTACATAGATAGGTTGATGGACCTCTCATTGGTTCTACTTTTCTGGAGAACCCTGAGGACTCCAAAGAGAACATTTCATACCAATGCAAATTGTTAAAATATTTTCAATAATTACAAGAAAAGCACCACTCTCCAGAACTATGGCTAGTTTATATAGATGTTCTTGACCCAGACTAAAGTCCCTGGTCCCTAAAAAGTTGACAGTTGTTATTCTAGCAACTGAAGTGTTAACTAAAGTCTACCGCTTAGCCTTAGAAGAAATCTGAAATAAACGAAGCATTAACTCTATTCTGGAGAATAATACATTTCTTCAGATGACTGATTCAGCCGCAGATTTTCTTAGGAGTTTTCTCCAGAATCTTTACTAGGAGAACTAATTGTCAAATTCTCTGTAGTAAGAGGATTTGTGACAGGTATGCTGCTGCTGCTGCGAAGTTGCTTCAGTCGCGTCCGACTCTGTGTGACCCCATAGACAGCAGCCTACCAGGCTCCCCCGTCTCTGGGATTCTCCAGGCAAGAACACTGGAGTGGGTTGCCATTTCCTTCTCCAATGCATGAAAGTGAAAAGTGAAAGTGAAGTCACTTAGTCGTGTCCAACTCTTAGTGACCCCATGGACTGCAGCCCACCAGGCTCCTCTGTCCATGGGACTTTCCAGGCAAGAGTACTGGAATGGGTTGCCATGGCCTTGTCCGTGTGATAGGTATACTGTTCAGGAAAAGAAAAGTCATTTATAAGGAACTTCCAATTCAAAGTGGATGCTGAAATTGAGGTTGTAGTTCTTAGGAGTTGCCAGAGCACAGAGAACAGAAGGAAAATATCTATCTACACAATGGAGGTTAAAAGGAAAAGTGGGAAATATCAGGGCCATGGGAGAGATTTCCTAAGTTTAGCTTTGGTCTTATGGGAAAATTGCACCTTTGTATGAATAGAAATAAAAGGGAGAAGCTAAAGAATTAAAAATAAAATTAGATGTGCCAACCTGGGTGGGAGGGAGGTTTGGGGAAGAATGGATATATGTATATGTATGGCTGAGTCCCTTCACTGTCCACCTGAAACTATTACAACAGTATTAATCAGCTATACCTCAATGCAAAATGCTTTTGGTGTTAAAAAAAAATTTTTTAATAGAAAAATAAAATAAAATTAGATTAAAAAATCTAACTAAAAGATCTTCAATGGAAAAAAGATATGAGGCTTGAAAAGAAAGGTAGAAATAGTAAGTGTACAAGTATCAAAAATTACTCTTGACGTTTTCATTCCATGTTTTAAAAAAAAACAAACCTCTGAGCTCTTATCAACCAGCTGCTTCAGAAACGTAATTTTTTTTCATATATATGTAAAACTCTAGACTCTACCCACATCTGAATCAAAACACCCGAGTATTATGCAGTAATATGTGTTTTGAACAAGGTGGTGTCTATATATTCTAAAATTTGAAAGTGAATAATGTTAGTCACTTCATCATGTCTGACTCTTTGCAACATCATGGCCTGCAGCCCAGCCAGGTTCCTCTGTCCATGGAATTCTCCAGGCAAGAACGCTGGTTTGAGTACTTGTTCCCTTCTCCAGGGGATCTTCCTCACCCAGGGATTGAACCCAGGTCTCCTACACTGCAGGCAGATTCTTTACCATCTGAACTACCAGAGAAGCCCTTAAAATCTGAGATCCCCTGACATTATTGCATCTTGACTTATTCTAATATGCTCTAGTTTCTGGTCTGTTCATGCCGATGCTTTTAATCTAGGAGTACATTTTTGATAAACTGTGGAACTTTAAAAATTCAATATTCCTGCATAGAAAGCCTTTCTAGTCCACACTTAAAGCAGTGTGTTCATTGCCAGAAAAGAAGCAACAATTCTACAGAAGCCGATCCCCCTCCTGGTTGCTCTTTATTACAAACTGTGATAGGTTTGGCTCTATCTTAAGACTTAGTTTAGTAACCCTCACACTCACTCAGCTTTAATGATCAGCATCCGTGTGAGCCCTGGACAAGCTCAATGGGGAACTGTCCTTTGAAAACTGGAGAAATCTTTCTTGTAAGTGTGTACTGTTTTCTGTGACGGATAGTAGCAGAAAGGACACATCTTAAAGATACATGAACCTGTGCAAAGGTTCAGAGATCTCCCTCTACCACTGATGTGTTCTGGGACCACAGGCAGCCATTTTATTCTCTGATCATTCTTAATTTGAAAAAGTGGAGGGTTGGCCTTAAGAACTGTTAAGAGCCCTTCCAATTCAACAAAAAAAAAAAACTTTTTTCAGTAAAAGTTAAAAATTAATTTATACCTATTATTTCTGGTAGAAAAGAAGTAATTCTCTTTTTTATTTTTTTTTTTTTACTTTACAATACTGTATTGGTTTTGCCATACATTGACATGAATCTGCCACGGGTGTACATCAGTTCCCAATTCTGAACCCCCCTCCCACCACCTTCCCCATATCATCTCTCTGGGTCATCCCAGTGTACCAGCCCCACCAGCGCCCCCCCCACAAAAAAAATAAAAATAAATTTAAAAAAGAAGTAATTCTCATATATTTCAAAGTTAAAAATCAGCCGAGAGAATACAAGTGTTTAGCCCATATTTAAAATTGAGATCTGCAAAGCATTTTGATGCCTTAGAGGAAGTTTGGGGTTCCAAACACTTCCATAGTGTAAATGCAGATCTAGGCCTTTTCAGAGATGTGAGGAACTGCCAAGATTACAATCTGTGCAAAAACAAATTGGTAATACAGCATTTGACAAGCAATCTCCTTTCTATAAGCGAGCCTTCACCTTAAGCACTTTTACTTAAAAAACATTGTAAAGGACATCCATTGCAATATTACTGCCTATATAAATTATGAACAATATCTTGACCCCTTTACACTACTTATTTTTAAAGAACCTAGATTTTATATTCCAAACATCTCACAGATTCTTTTGCCAAAGTCATTTTAGGAACTCTGTGATACCCTATTCCACAAACCATATGCCACAGCACTATAAAAACCCTAATCAGATCATCATTCATTCTTGTGCCATAACCCCAACAAGGCATTATAAAAACATGGATAGGAGGAAGATCCGGAATTATCCTAGGTGATAATATTAGCATTTTAGACTTCATTCATTATCAAGAATTACCCAAGATTTCACTCAAATTCTATACCTGCTACTGCTGCTGCTAAGTCGCTTCAGTCATGTCCGACTCTGTGCGACCCCATAGGCGGCAGCCCACCAGGCTCCTCCGCCCATGGGATTCTCCAGGCAAGAACACTGGAATGGGTTGTCATTTCCTTCTCCAATGCATGAAAGTGAAAAGTGAAAGCAAAGTTGCTCAGTCGTGTCCAACTTAGCGACCCCATGGACGGCAGCCTACCAGGCTCCTCTGTCCATGGGATTTTCCAGGCAAGAGTACTGGAGTGGGGTGCCATTGCCTTCTCCGAAATTCTATAGAAGGCAATTTAAATCTTGAATTCTTTTCAGTGTTGGCTGGAAAATTCACTGTGGGACAAAGACTAAAATGGCCATCCATCCTGAAAGCAAGAAAATACTGACTTGCCATTGAAAGCCTCTTTCTTAAGTTTAAAAAACGATGACATTTGTATGAACTACTATAAATCATAGAATTCCAGACTAATTTAAACCTAAATTATTATTCAGTTCAGTTGCTCAGTCATGTCCGACTCTTAGCGACCCCATGAATTGCAGCACACCAGGCCTCCCTGTCCATCACCATCTCCTGGAGTTCACTCAAACTCATGTCCATCAAGTAGGTGATGCTATCCAGCCATCTCATCCGCTGTCGTCTCCTTCTCCTCCTGCCCCCAATCCCTCTTCGCATGAGGTGGCCAAAGTATTGGAGTTTCAGCTTTATCATCATTCCTTCCAAAGAACACCCAGGGCTGATCTCCTTTAGAATGGACAGGTTGGGTATCCTTGTAGCCCAAGGGACTCTCAAGAGTCTTCTCCAACACCACAGTTCAAAGGCATCAATTCTTCGGTGCTCAGCTTTCTTCACAGTCCAATTCACACATCCATACATGACCACTGGAAAAACCATAGCCTTGACTAGATGGACCTTTGTTGGCAAAGTAATGTCTCTGCTTTTGAATATGCTATCT
>SJYX01019061.1:134808-149361 GCA_006410675.1 Oreotragus oreotragus | reverse complement strand
ACACCAAGTGCCATGCAGGAGGCGGCTCTCTTCCACAGAGGTGGCTGGTTGGGTCAGGCAGATCTCTCACTCTGAAAAATTTGCCATTCAGTCTCCTTCCACAAGGAAACAGAGTTGGAAACCAAGCGTCCCTCTGCTTCTTCAGTCAGTCCTTTACCACACATTTATTACTTGGCAACTCTTGGCTGGGTGCCCATAACTACATAGCTAGGGGAATAGTTTGGATTCAGATATGGACTGAACTGCGTCCCACACAAAGTCCATATGTAGAAATCCCTAGTACCTCAGAGTATGACTGCTTTGGAGGTCGGGTTTTTTAAAGAGGTGGTTACGGCTAAATGAGGTCATGAGGGAGTGCCTTATCCAATATGACCAATGTCCTTATAAAAAGAGGAGAGCGGGACACAGACGTGTGTGCAAACAGAGGAAAGAAGTGAAACACAGGTGGTACCAAGTGGCCACCTACCAGCCAAGGAAAGAGGGCTCCAAAAGAACCCAGCTTGATCTCGGATTTCTAGCCTCCAAAACTGTGAGAAAATAAATGTCTGTTGTTTAAGATCCTCAGGCTGTGGCATTTTATCAAGGCAGACTGGAAACGAATCCAGGTTACAAGGATGAACACAGGATCATTACTGCCATGAAGGAGCTCACTGTCCATCAGGACAGTGGTGTGGCTCCTTATGAGAATGCTGGAGCTCTGGGGTGCAGAGAGGAGAAGCCAACTAGCTGCTTTTTCTTGGGGACTACGGATGTCTTCACAAAGAAGGGGGAAACTAAGCTGAGCAGTCAAAGATTAGAGTGGTTGACCCCAGAAAAGAAGTGGAGAAAAATATTCCGGGTAGAGAGAACAGGATGGGCGCAATGCTCAACCTGTGGAAACACACAGTGCTTCCTGAGAAGCATCGACTGTGTGGCCTGCCTGCTGCACAGACGGGAGATTGGGGGAGATGAGGCTGGAGAGCAAAGCTGGAGTAAAATATTCAAGTGAGGAGAAGGATACAATAAGGAGTTTGGATTTCATTCTGAGATAATTAGGGATTTCTATGCAAGGAGACAGAATCGTCTGATCTATATTTTATGATCTAATGACAGGGTATAAGAAAACGTAGGAGAGAGATGACGCCCAAGCCAGAAAGGCAGGTTAGAGGACCAGTACTACAGCCCAGACACAATTGCCCACAGCTTCTCCAGGGAATCGGCAACAGGAATGGAGGTGCAGAGGAAGAAGGATGGTGGCAAATTCAAGAGTAAAAGAATTTATGAAATGCCTACAATTTCTACTGCCTAATCTTTGAGACTATCTCTAAGGAAGATGCTGAAATCAGTAGGACTAGGAATCAAAGTAGAAGCCAGGATCAGAGGTCTTGTGGGTCCAAACCTCAAACCACCCCCGCCGCCTGACCTTGCTGATCCAATAAATGCTGTATATTTGGCCCTGTCCTCTGGACCCATGGAAGGTATGGGGACAAATCAAAGAGTAGAAAGAAACCATGTTTGCACAAGGAGAACTTTCACATGTAAGTCAAAGTGCATAAAGGCTAGAACAATATCATGAATTCCCTCTCCCTGAGACCTACTGAAACCATTTCTTAGAAAATGTATATTCATGCATAATGTGTCCAGGACATTCTAAACTGCAAATGGAAATGACACACTGGAAAGACTGCATCAGCCACAGCCCATGATCTCTACACCCTTCAGAGTCTTGGGGTGAGTATACGGCTCCAAGAGAGGCCCATCCAATAAGACCAGAGGCCTAACCAGCAAGGTAAGGGGCTACCCAGGTAGCGCTAGTGGCAAAGAACCCACCTGCCAATGCAGGAGACGTAAGAGACGTGGGTCTGGCCCCTGGGTCAGGAAGACCTCCTGGAGAAGGATATGGAAACCCATTCTAGTATTCTTGCCTGGAGACTCCCATGGACAGAGGAGCCTGGCAGGCTACAATCNACCAGCAAGGTAAGGGGCTACCCAGGTAGCGCTAGTGGCAAAGAACCCACCTGCCAATGCAGGAGACGTAAGAGACGTGGGTCTGGCCCCTGGGTCAGGAAGACCCCCTGGAGAAGGATATGGAAACCCATTCTAGTATTCTTGCCTGGAGACTCCCATGGACAGAGGAGCCTGGCAGGCTACAATCTATAGGGTCACAAAGAGTGGGACACAATTGCATGACTGACTCGATGGACGTGAATCTAAGCCGACTCTGGGATATAGAGAAGGATACGGAAGCCTGATGTGCTGCAGTCCATGGGGTCATAGAATGATAAAACACCACACATGACTTAGCAACTGAACAACAATGAACATGAGAGAGTGAACAAGAATGAAGACAAAAGCACTGGAACCTTGAACTAAGGAAGAACCACCAGGAAGTCAGCGTGGAAAATGATGGAGCCACTGAATGTAGCAGTCAAGCTGAGGAAGCACCTGCTGATGTCTGTTGCAAACCCTCAGCCTCTGGTTTCCCCTCCTTCCTTTCCAGCTTGCACGTATTTCCCAATACCTCCTTCCCAGATGAGAATTAAGGGGATGAAGTGATCCTTGCTGGTTTTCCTTTCACTGCCCTACTTATAACCTTAAGACATCCAACATTTTGAAACCTCTCCACAACAGTACAAGACTAGGAATGAAGACTAGAGCAGGCACGGGAGTAAAGGAGTCTGATCCAGGGGTGTACACAGCCTCCTTCAGAGGGGAGAGAAGCAGGGCTTTGCTTCCAGGTTGGAGATGGGGTTTAGCCCTCCTTCCCAACCACAGCTAAGCAGTAGTTCTGATGGATTTCCTCGCAGATAAACCACAGTGAAGGCGAGTGTTTTGGCATCAGAATCTTGAGAGGAGGGAGTTTACAACTTGGCACATAATAAATGAGGGATGGCCATCCTCATAACCCCATCCTAAAATGGAAACTCTGTCTTCTGTAACACACCGGGGTCAAAAATCTATATTCCCATCCCCCCTGGCAGTTAGTTGCTGTCTCAGACACCCCACCCCAGGTAAGTGAAGCTCTTCTTCATCCTTACTGTCTTGAAAATATAGTTTCCAACCCTTGGTCTCCTGCTTCACATATGGTCATAGGACATCATCAGAAATTTCTTCCCTGTGAGTATTGAGCAAATAGAAGGTTCAACTTGCCCACGTGTGCAAGTGGCTGCAGTCAATATACAATGCTTGGCTGGTCTCCTAAGCAAGTACGTCTGCCTGAACCAGTTGGCCATGGTCTAGCCATCCACTGTTCAGCAGCATCCATAGTACACCTGCCTTAACTTAAACTTTTTATTTTGTATTGGGGTGTAGCCAATTCACAAACAATACTGTGATAGTTTCAGGTGAACAGGAAAGGGCCTCAGCCATACATGTATCCATTCTCTCTAAACTCCCCTCCCACCCAGATTGCCACATAACATTGCACAGAGTTCCCTGTGCTCTACAGTACATTCTTATTGGTTCCATTTTAAATATAGCAGTGTGTACAGGCACTCGTCCTCTGCAATATCCCACACAGTGTCTGTGGAGTGTATTTCTCTCTAAATATTTTTTTAAGACCATGATACTCCAAATTGCAGTCCAAAAACCTCTCCTAATAAGTTGAACTACTACAGCCTGAAGTTTAAAGCAGTTAGTTTTTGATGCACGGAATTTAAAGCCACTGCTAGACTGGAGAGGCATCAATGCTCCAGAAAGGTCGCTGCCATGAATCTGAATTATCTGGGCGTTAGGCATAGGGCTGTTTCTGGTCATGACTGTGCCACTGCTTTACTCCAATGTTCACACACATGTGAAACCAAGGTAGCCTCGGGGTGGGGAGTAAGATGTCAAAGGGCAGCAAGTCACTGTGAGTTATGAGGAAGAGGAAAAAAACAGAAGAGGCACTGTTTCCAAGCCTACAATTTCAGTTCCAACATAACCTCTTTTATTCAGAAGTGCCAGCTGCACCCCATCTTTCTTCACGCCTTCTATACTCATGGCTCAATCCTCTGTCTCTACACAGATGTGGAGTCTTTAGAAATTACCCTGACTTGGAAAATCCTGCAGTCTGCTTTAGTTACTGCATATGAAGCTTCATTTTTTTAAGAAAATGAGGAGAGCAAGCTGGTTAATTAGTGGTCACCTTAAATCTCTTCGATGGGAAATAACCAAGAGGAAATTAACATTTTTAAATTTGTCTAAACTTTGAGACATATTCTAACTATAGGTCCCCGATTTCCTTGTTCCTATAGCATTTACTTTCCAGCTCCATGGACTGCAGCCTGCAAGGCTCCTCTGTCCATAGAATTTTCCAGGCAAGAATACTGGAGTGAATTGTAATTTCCTTCTCCAGGGCATCTTTCCAGCCCAGGGATAGAACCTTCATCTCCTGCATTGGCAGGTGAATTTTTTAGCACTGAGCTACCCGGGAAGCCCCGACTCTTGTTAGATTTATAATCCAGGAACATCTTCCTCAAGGGCTGGGACTCATCCCTTTGAAATGTAATCATGAAGGAAACGAAGACCCCTATCAGTGTCTGTGGAAGGGCAGAGAATCTAACTTTGGTGATCCACAAATAGCCGGTACACACGGCCTCATCACACTGAGAAACCAGCCCCTTCATGACCTCTAGAACTTTCCTAGTGACTCACTTCAACTCTTAAAAACTCCCCCACCTTTTGTGTTAGTGGAATTGAGTTTAACCTCTATCTCTTAGGACAACTGTCTTGACCCTTACTGCGAAACTCTTGAGAGAGACTGGAGCAGAATCCATTAAACATCTCACTGAGAATCCAGAGTCTGAATCCAGTGGATCTATTCCCAGAATTTTGTATGACTATAAATGAATTTATTTAAAGCAAAAAGTTGGTCAAAAGCTAGATGTTAAGTCTACTTCCTGAATCTGTTTTAGCCCTGAAAGTGGACTGAGAAGACCTGAGTGTCTTATAAGAACTTTCTAAATATATATATATATGTATGTATAATCGAGGCGAAGGCAATGGCACCCCACCACTCCAGTGCTCTTGCCTGGAAAATCCCATGGACGGAGGAGCCTGGTGGGCTGCAGTCCATGGGGTCACCAGGAGTCGGACACGACTGAGCGACTTCACTTTCATGCATTGGAGAAGGAAATGGCAACCCACTCCAGTGTTCTTGCCTGGAGAGTCGGACACGACTGAAGCGACTTAGCAGCAGCAGCATGTATAATCGATAACTAACAAACTACTGCATAGTACAGAGAACTCTGCTCAGTACTGTTTATATGGGAATAGAATCTAAACAAGAGTGCATATATGCATATGTATAGCTGATTCATTTTACTGTGTAGCAGAAACTAATACAACATTGTAAATCAGCTATGCTCCAACAATTTCTTTAAAAGAACTTTCTATAGACTGGGCACCAGATCCTTGCAGTGCTGAACAGATAGGATCAACTTTTATTTCAATCAGCATGTATTTTTAAATGTGAAAATGCCTTAGACATGAAAGTAAACATAGACGAGTTTGCTTGAAATATATATGATGACACATGCTTGAAAAATGACTATAACTTTAAGATTTTAAAAGTGTATGCCATACAACATAATAAAGGCCATCATGGCATCCAGTCCCATCACTTCATGGGAAATAGATGGGGAAATCTCCAGTGTTCTTGCCTGGAGAATCCCAGGGACAGCAGAGCCTGGTGGGCTGCCGTCTATGGGGCTGCACAGAGTCAGACTCGACTGAAGCGACTTAGCAGCAGCAGCATGTATAATCGATAACTAATAAACTACTGCAAAGTACAGAGAACTCTGCTCAGTACTGTTTATATGGAAATAGAATCTAAACAAGAGTGCATACATGCATATGTATAGCTGATTCATTTTACTGTATAGAAGAGACTAATACAACATTGTAAATCAACTATACTCCAACAATTTCTTTTAAAGAACTTTCTATAGACTGGGCACCAGATCCTTGCAGTGCTGAACAGATAGGATCAACTTTCATTTCAATCAGCATGTATTTTTAAATGTGAAAATGCCTTAGACATGAAAGTAAACATAGATGAGTTTGCTTGAAATATATATGATGACACATGCTTGAAAAATGACTATAACTTTAAGATTTTAAAAGTGTATGCCATACAACATAATAATCTGCAGTCCATGGGGTCACCAGGAGTCGGACACGACTGAGCGACTTCACTTTCATGCATTGGAGAAGGAAATGGCAACCCACTCCAGTGTTCTTGCCTGGAGAGTCGGACACGACTGAAGCGACTTAGCAGCAGCAGCATGTATAATCGATAACTAACAAACTACTGCATAGTACAGAGAACTCTGCTCAGTACTGTTTATATGGGAATAGAATCTAAACAAGAGTGCATATATGCATATGTATAGCTGATTCATTTTACTGTGTAGCAGAAACTAATACAACATTGTAAATCAGCTATGCTCCAACAATTTCTTTAAAAGAACTTTCTATAGACTGGGCACCAGATCCTTGCAGTGCTGAACAGATAGGATCAACTTTTATTTCAATCAGCATGTATTTTTAAATGTGAAAATGCCTTAGACATGAAAGTAAACATAGACGAGTTTGCTTGAAATATATATGATGACACATGCTTGAAAAATGACTATAACTTTAAGATTTTAAAAGTGTATGCCATACAACATAATAAAGGCCATCATGGCATCCAGTCCCATCACTTCATGGGAAATAGATGGGGAAACAGTGGAAACAGTGTCAGACTTTATTTTTGCGGGCTCCAAAATCACTGCAGATGGTGACTGCAGCCATGAAATTAAAAGACGGCTACTCCTTGGAAGAAAAGTTATGACCAACCTAGACAGCATATTCAAAAGCAGAGATACTACTTTGCTGACTAAGGTCCATCTAGTCAAAGCTATGGTTTTTCCTGTGGTCATGTATGGATGTGAGAGTTGGACTGTGAAGAAGGCTGAGCACTGAAGAATTGATGCTTTTGAACTGTGGTATTGGTGAAGACTCTTGCGAGTCCCTTGGACTGCAAGGAGATCCAACAGGGATTTCTTTGGAAGGAATGATGCTAATGCTGAAACTTCAGTACTTTGGCCACCTCACGCGAAGAGTTGACTCATTGGAAAAGACTCTGATGCTGGGAGGGACTGTGGGCAGGAGGAGCAGGGGACAACAGAGGACAAGATGGCTGGATGGCTTCACTGACTCGATGGACGTGAATCTGAGTGAATTTCAGGAGATGGTGATGAACCTGGCGTGCTGTGATTCATGGGGTCACAAAGAGTTGGACACGACTGAGCAACTGAACTGAACTGATGACAAACTCACAGCTAAATAATGATGGAAAGCTTAAAGCGTTTCCTCTAAGATCAGGAACAAGACAAGGGTGTCCATTATTGCCACTTTTATTCAACATGGTATTAGAAGTTCTAGCCACAGCAATTCAAGAAGAAAAGGAGGCATCCACACTGGAAGAGAAGTAAAGCTGCCAATATATGCAAGTGACACAACACTACACAGAAACAATCCTAAGGACTCCACCAAAACACTGTTAGAACTGATAAATTCAGTAAAGTGAGAGTATAAAATTGATAGAAACCTTTCAATAACAAACTACCAGAAAGAGAAATTAAGAAAACAATTCCATTTATCAAAAAGAATAAAATACCCAGGAATATATTTAACCAAGGAAATAAAAGAATTGTACTCTAAAAACTGTAAGACACTGATGAAAGAAGCTGAAGACAACACAAATGAAAAGATAAGCTAAGTTCATGAAGAGGAAGAATTACTATGGCTAAAACCCTCATACTACCCAAAGCAATCTACAGTTTCACTGCAATCCTTATCTAAATGTGGGCAGTATTTTTCACAAAAATAAAACAGATAATTCTAAGACATAAAGATAGCCAAAAGACATGAAAAAATGCCTAGCATCTCTAATCATCAGGGAAATGCAAATCAAAACCACAATGACATAGCATCTCATTCAGAATGGCTGTTTCTGAAAAGAAAGATATATCAAGTCCTGGCGAGAACGTGGAGAAAGGGAGACTTTATGCATGGTTAATGGGAATGTACATTGGTGCAGTCACTATGGAAAACAGAATCAGTTTTCCTAGAACATTAAAAATAGAAAAATTACTACATGATCCAGCAGTTCCACTTCTGGATATATATTCAAAGAATGTGAAAACACTAATTTGAAAAGATGTTTGCATTTTTACATTTGTATAGCATTATTTGCAATAGCCAAGATACCAAAGCAACCTAAGTGGTCCATCAATAGATGAATAAAGATGATGTGGCAAGCATATATATTGAATATATATACATATATCCATTAAAAAGAATAAAGTCTTGCCATTTGTGACAACATTACAGTATGGACCTAGACAGTATTATGCTAAGTGAAATAAGTTAGATAGCATAGGAAATATAGTCAATAATATTGTAATAACTTTGGATGTGAAAGTTGGACTATGAAGAAAGCTGAGCGTCCAACAATTGGTGCTTTTAAACTGTGGTGTTGGAGAAGACTCTTGAGAGTCCCTTGGACTGCAAGGAGATCCAACCAGTCTATTCTGAAGATCAGTCCAGGGTGCTCTTTGGAAGGAATGATGCTCAGGCTGAAACTCCAGTACTTTGGCCACCTCATGGGAAGAGTTGGCTCACCGGAAAAGGCTCTGATGCTGGGAGGGATTGGGGGCAGGAAGAGAAGGGGACGACAGAGGATGAGATGGCTGGATGGCATCACTGACTCGATGGACATGAGTCTGAGTGAATTCCGGGAGTTGATGATGGACAGAGAGGCCTAGCATGCTGCGATTCATGGGGTCGCAAAGAGTCGGACACGACTGACTGAACCGACCGTATGGTGACAGATGATACATTGTGATGGTCACTTTAAAGTGTATAGAAATGTCAAATCACTATGTTGTACACTTGAAACTAACAATATTGCATGTCAACTATACTTACAATTTTTTTAATGGGAAAAAATCAACCATGCAACATGTATTGATTTTGTATTATAGAGCCTAACTTCCTTATCTCTTTTGATTTTTTAATCAAATATCTGATTGACCTTTAGTTTTCTACTGCAGTTTTGATTTATTACAATTTAGCTTTCCTGACTTAACTACTTAAAATTTGAAGGCTCTTTTGTGCCAGCATACATGCAGCTTAGTCCAGTCAAATAAGACCAGTAACTCTTTAGTGAGCTCTTCTGCTATGCTGTAGACCCTTATTGCCCTAGATGAGGATAGAAAATTTCACATGAAACTTCCTTTTTTATATCGTCCAGTTTAATTTGACACGGTAAAGGGCATATTACTAAATGCTTCCTAAGGAAAAGGAGATTGTGCAGGAGAAAGCTAGATCCCCATGAATTATTAAATCCTCCAGTGGTCACTTTGCTTTCATCATTTCACCTTTAAAGAAAGGCTGTAACATTTACCAACCATTGTGTGACCAACGTGCATAAGAACACAGCCTAGCTATTTACAGTAGCAAATTGCCTTGAGAGAGAGGAGTGAAATTCCCTCTCCCATTAAAATGCTCCGCAGCAATTAACTGTGTGGTATATAGTGTAGTCTAAGGAAGATTATAAAGGAAAATAAGAATTATGTTCAAGCTGAATTGAGTTCTAAGTAGAAGTAGGTTTATATTTAAATAAACAAAAATATTGTGGTAGATGAATAACTTGATTCCTAGGCTTTAAAAGAATTCATAGACTGCATTTGCTTAAAAATTCATGGAGGGTGTTGTGAACACATTTTTCTCAAATTCAGAAAGGCCCACTGAGAATAAGTCATGATTCATTCAGATGAGTTTTAATTTCTTTCAGATGAATCACAAAACAAACTCAGTTAACCAGCCTGAAACTTTTTTTCACTCTTAAATTAAGTATCTCAAAACTTAACTTGTGTGTCATTTATATACAGCATACATTTTTATTTGCAATACCAACATCCATAAAAAGACAATCCTATTGTAGTCATTTTGACCTTAGAGCTTGAACTATTGTACAGCATCACGCATATGTTTTGGAAGGCAGGGAAGACCTAACACTGCATCTCAAAGTCCTTCCCATGCCTCACTGCTAAGCTGTCATCCGTGTCCTCAAATTTTAACTGGTTTTCTTCCTATTCATCAGCCAAGCTCTGAGCTCTGTGCTTTGTAAAATAACTATTTATATCAATTTCTCTCCACACACCCACACACCCACTGTATGTCTAAGTGCAGGATCTTAGCTATTGACTACAGGTCTAAATTTTCTATAGTATCTAGTTCAGAGCCTCATGCATAGTAGGTTTTCAGGGAATAAGCAAATTACTCCACGTTGCAGAAGACAGTAAAAAGGTGGAATTAACTTTATTACCATATAAGCAACGTATTTACTAATTTCCTTCTTTCCTCTTCCACAAAAGTCAAAAACACACACATAACAAATAAGGCCACTGAAAACATTGTTCTTTGCTCATTTCATTTCCTATTTTATCTGCTGCAAAAGGTAAAATATTGACCATAAAATACCAACAATGCAAAAAACACCAGCATGCCCAAGTCATAGTTTATTCAGCCAAATACAGAGAAATCCTCCCCCAGCAGGTAACTCTTGCCATTCAGCCCACATATATTTACTATTTCCCGGTTATGTGATAGGCACTTTCAGATAGACCACTATGGTGAGCAAGAAGCATGGCACATGCCTTGCAGAGTTTGCAACCCACCTGGGGAGATAGACACTAAGTAAACAAAAAAATACCAATGTAATTACAGTTTTGTAAGTGATATAGAGGAAAAGACATACTAAGCAGAAATTATGCTACAGAGGACTCATTTCAGAAAAAGTGATCAAGGAAAACTTTGTGAAACAGCACTATTCAAATTGAAATTTATAAAATGAGCAGCATTTTACATACACAAAACAGCATGTATGAGGTTTATTGAAGAAATGTAGTGTGTTTTAGGAACTAAAATTTAGTGGAAGGTGGAAAGAGAATAGTAAAAAANTAGCACTATTCAAATTGAAATTTATAAAATGAGCAGCATTTTACATACACAAAACAGCATGTATGAGGTTTATTGAAGAAATGTAGTGTGTTTTAGGAACTAAAATTTAGTGGAAGGTGGAAAGAGAATAGTAAAAAACAAGATCTGACTATATCCTATCTACAATGAGCTCATTTTAGATTTAAGGACACAGGCTGAAAATGACAGGATGAAAAAAGATATTCCATGCAACTGGTAACCCAGAGAGAATGGGGAAGGCTATACTTTGTCTTTAAGTAACAAAAAATCACAGGAGACAAAGAAGGATATTATATATGATAAAAGGGTCAATCCATCAGAAGGATATACCAATTATAAACATATGTACCCAACATCTAAACTGTGTATTTAGAACACTTACATATATAAAAGCAAACTGACAGTACTGAAGGAAGAAATAGAGAGGAATATAATAATAATAGATGTCAATACCCCACTTTCAGTAATTGACAGAATATCTAGAAAGATAAGGAAAAGGAGATGTGAATAGGATCAAATAAACCTGTAAAATCAAATAAACCTAACAGACACACAACTTTCCACCCAACACCAGAACACAATGGGTCTCAAGTGCCTGTAGATATTTACCTAGGATATATCATATGTTAGATTACAAACAAGGTCACAAAACAAGTTTTGACAAATTTAAGATGAATGAAATCATACCAAGTAATTTTTTTCTAGTCATAATAACATGAAACTAGAAATTAAATACACGAAATGAAAAGATTCACAAATACATGGTATTAAACAAAATGCTAAATAACAACCAATAAGTCACAGAAGAAATAAGAGAAAAAAAATCATTGAGTCAAACAAAAATGGAAATATACTAAAATTTGTGAGACGCAGCAAAAGCAGTTCTATAAGGGACAGTTATGGAGACAAGTGTCTACCTCAAGAAATAGGAAAAGTCTTAACCTAAATTTATTTCTCAAGGAACTACTCGAAGAATAAATGAAGCGAAAAGTTAGTTAGAAAGAAGGAAATAACAGAGAAGAAATAAATGAAAGAAACTGAAAGACAACAACAGAGAAGATCAATGAAACTAAAAGCTGATCCTTTGAAAAGAAACAAAATCGACAAACCTTTAGCTAGACTCACCGAAGGAAAAAAAGAGGAATAAAAGTAAAATCAGAATGAAAGAGGGCACATTACAAGCGATAACACATAAATCATTACACAGCTATGAACAATTTTATGCCATCAAATTGGCCTAGAAAAAAAAGAACATATTCCTAGAACATACAGCATACCAAGACGGAATAAAGGTGAAACAGAAAATCTGAAGAGAACAATCACTAGTAAGGATGTTGAATCAGTAACCCCAAATCTCTCAACAAACAAAAATCCAAGGCCAGAGAGTTTTACTTGTGATTTCTATCAAATATTAAAGAAGAATTAAAATGAATTGCTCTCAAACTTTTCTAAAAAAAAAAAGAGAGAAGAGAATATTTCCACACTCATTATATGATGCCAGCATTACCCTGATACCAAAACCAGTCAAAGTTAACTGAAAATAAAGAAAATAAAGACTTGCCTGGTGGCTCAGATGGTAAAGTGTCTGCCTATAATGTGGGAGACCCAGGTTCGATCCCTGGGTCGGAAAGATCCTCTGGAGAAGGAAATGGCAGCCCACTCCAGTACTCTTGCCTGGAAAACCCCATGGACGGAGAAGCCTGGTAGGCTACAGTCCCTGGGGCCGCAAAGAGTCAGACATGACTGAGCATAAACTTTCACTTTCAGGCCCACATTCCTGACAAATATATAGATGCAAAAATACTCAACAAAATATTAGCAAAGTGAATTCAACAAAACATTGAAAGAATCATATGCCATGATTTAGTGGGATTTATACCAGGGATGCAAGAATGAGGCAATGTCTGCAAAATCAGCATGATACACCACATGAAGGGTAACAATCATATAACCATCTCAATAGATGCAGAAAAAACATTTGGCAAAATTCAATACATATTCATGATTAAAAATTCTCTGTGAGTATAAAGAGAATGTACCTCAAAATAATAAAGGTCATATCTGTCAAGCCTACAGCTAACATCACAGTCTATGGTGAAAAGTTCAAAGCTTTTCCTCTAAAACAGGAAAAGGACAAGGATGCCCATTCTCACCACTTTACTACAACATAGTATTGGAAGTCCAAGCCAGAGCAATTAGTCAAGAAAAACCAATAAAAGCATCCCAATTGAAAAGCAAGAAGTAAAACTGTCACTATTTGTGGATAACATTGTTATATTATAAAACCTCTCCATCAGAAAAATGGTTTGAATAAACCAGTAAAGTTGCAATAAATAAAATCAGTACACAAAAATCTGTTGCCTTTCTATACACTAATAAAGAACTACAAGAGAAATTAAGAAAACAATCCCATTTAAAACTACATCAAAAATAACAAAATACATAGGAATAAATTTAACCAAGGAGGGGAAAGAAGTGTATATTGAAAACTATAAGATATTAATGAAAGAAATTGAAGAAGACATGAATAAATGGAAAGATATTTCATGCTCATGGACAGGAAGAATCGATAATGTTTAAATGTTCATTCTATCCAAATCAATCTACAGATTAAATGCAGTCTTTATCAAAGTTCCAAAGGCATTTTTCACAGAAATACAGCAAATAATCCTAAGGTTTGTAAGGAACCACCCCTGAAAAGCCAAAGCAATCTGGAAAAACAAAGCTGGAGACATCATATTCCTTGATTTCAAAATATATTGCAAAGTTACAGTAATTAAAACTATGATATTGGTATCCTAACAGGCAATAGATCATGGAACAGAATAGAAAGCTCAGATATAAACCCACACATATAGGGTCAATTAATTTATGATGGGTCAATATTATAAATGGGGTAAGGACAGTCTCTTTGATATGGTGTTGGGAAAACTAGACAGTCACATGCCCAAGAATGAAAACTGACCACTATCTTATACCATACACAAAAACTAGCTCAAAATACACTAAAGGTTTAAACATAAGACCCGAAATTATAAAACTCCCAGGAGAAAACATAAACAGTAAACTCCTTGACATAGGTCAGGTAGCAATTCCACTTCTGGATATTTATCCAAAGAAAACAAAAACACAAATTCAAAAAAATACATGCACCCATGTAGGTGGATTCAGTGTCCAACTCTCAATCATCACCCTTATGACCTCGCTGAAAAACACTATACATTCCTTAAGGATAAAAATTTACCAGAAATATTTATGAAATACATGGAACAAAGACATATTAAATTTGTAGGAGGGTGTGGGTGGGGGGACAGAGTGAGGAGGGTAATTGCCAGGGTCCAACCCCAGTGGATCCAGGGTAATTCGAAGCGGAGATGGAATCAGCATCCTAGGAAAAACTTTATTTAATTACAGATATAAAGAGAGATTAGAAAGGAATAGTGTAGTAGGAAAATTAGTGGAGAAAAAGAGGCTGAATAACTTGGTTTACGTGCAATACCAATCACCACCTATGTAAGCCACAGGCATCTTTCCATTCTCCCGAAGGAGAGGAGGCACTGA
>SJYX01019061.1:113614-132608 GCA_006410675.1 Oreotragus oreotragus | reverse complement strand
TGTTATTTTAAATGTTTCATTGTCCATCAGTTGGGAGTAGCCACCAAATGGCTACTATTAACTATTTGCTAGTTACAGAAAAAAATATTCATGTAGAGTCTAAAATGCACATTTCAGAACACCACTACTGCTACCATCCTGCCATCAAATCTGAGGTTTAAAAGTTATTATAACATTAGCTGCTAAGAGACAAAGGAGCGAGAATTGCAGGGACCTGTCCTAGGAAATGAGGAAGGAAACATCAAAAAGCTACGCTGGACCCTGATCCTCCAGGCACTGTGTTCCAGAAAAAAAGAGAAGATACAAAAGTGAACCAGGGGACTTCCCCAGTGGTCCAGTTAAGACTTTGCCTTCCAATGCAGGGGGTGTGGGTTCAATCCCTGGTTGAGGAGCTAAAATCCCAGATGCCTCAGCAGCCAAAAAAAAAAAAAAACAAAACCACAAAACACAAAATAGAAACAATATTGTAACAAATTCAGTAAAGACTTAGGGAAAAAGTGAGCCAGAATACCATTAGCTAAATCTACACTCTTAAAGGGCTTCCCAGGAGTTGCTAGTGGTAACCTGCCTGCTAATGCAGGAGACACAAGATATGCAGGTTTAATCCCTGGGTTGGGAGGATGCCCTGGAGGAGGGCATGGCCACCCACTCCAGTATTCTTGCCTGGAGAATCCCACAGACAGAGGAGCCTGGCAGGCTACGGTCCATAGGGTCACAGAGTCAGACATGACTGAAGTTATTTAGTGCGCATGCGTGCGTGCATGCACGCACACACACACACCCTACTTAAAACAATAGCTATAACTATGATATACATGAATGAATTCTTTTCACGTGATGTCCATCTGTTAAGCAATAACTGTGCTAAGTCACTTCAGTTGTCTCTCTTTGTGACCTTATGGACTGTAGTCCACCAGGCTTCAGTGTCCATGGGATTTTCCAGGCCAGAATACTAGAATGGGTTGCCATGCCCTCCTCCAGGGGATCTTCCTGACCCAGGGATTGAAGCCAGGTCTCCTGCATTGTAGGCAGATTCTTTACCATCTGTGCCACCTGGGAAGTCCTAAGTGATAATTAAGTTGCATCTTTTAGGAAGACAGGGATTGGCCCATTATTTTGAGCAGCAAATTCCAGGTGTCTTTTCAACATATAATCTTATCTGTTTGTATGTTAGATCATAAGGTGTCATATTTAAGAAACTCACTGTAGTTCTGAATGTTTACTTGAATTAAAAATAACTTTTATTTATTGTCTGTCCCTTCTACTTCCCAGAATTCCTGACACAGAGGCTTGAAAGCCCATGGCTAAAGGACCTCAGGGCATTTGGAGCCATGTAAGCAGATGAGAGACACTTGGCTTGATTTCGCCATTCTTCCACTTACTTTAAAATGGCAACTGCAAAACTCTTATTGAACGGATTGAGTAGCTGTCTGGTTTGATTGTAGCTTCAGCAAACCTGTGCCTTTGACCTCCATTGAATTGCTTTTTATTGCTATTTGCAGCAACGTTCCTCAGTAAATCACAACTTCTGTCCCTATGGCAACAACATATACCTGAGATGTTACTGCCTCTTTTTCTTGCCAGTAGAAAAACAGAAGAGAAAATAATAACTACATAGTGGCTCTATCCACATTGTCATGATGACATCTTGGTATGCATTGTGTGTTTTCAAATAGAAATCTCTGAATCAAACTCAGTTGCTACATGTACAAGCATGTCATTCCTTCTTCAGGTGTAAATGAAAGACAAATGTGTAAATTATATACATGGTTACCCTCTTCAGATGTGAACTGAAGACCATATGCCATACACGCACAGGACAGATAAGGGACATTTTCTAGCCAGGTATATGTGTGCTTAGCTGCTCAGTCATGTCCAACTCTTTGTGACCCCATGGACTGTAGGCTGCCAGGCTCCTCTGTTCCTGGAATTCTCCAGACAAGAATACTGGAGTGGGTTGCCATTTCCTCTTCCAAGGGATCTTCCCAACCCAGGGATCGAACCCAAGTTTCTAGCATTAGAGGCGGATTCTTTACCATCTGAGCCACCTGGCAAGTCCTCAAACAGAGAAATTAAAACCTCCCACATATTGGAGCTGGACCCTAGAAAAAATGTCTTAGTGTATTCATGATTAAGGATGATCTTTGCTTTCCCTTTATGTGATCCTGCGAAGGATAAGGGATGATTCTATTTGTCCTGTATGACTTCAATATGTTTTTCCACATGGGGACATATATTTCTTAGACAATAAAATAAACCTGAAGAGATTCTCACTAATGCACTATTTTTAGAGTGTTCACTGATCAAAAATTGGAAATGTCTGTGTTTTTCAATATGTGGAGGCAGGCAGAGGGAGTCAACAGATAAGAGGAGAAGGTGGCATTTTCCACATACATAACCAGCTCAAGAATTCTGGAATGTCACACCAGAAAGCATACCACCAGGGCTCCTTTCTGGTCTGACAGATTTCTAGAAGGAAAAATGGTGAAGATCTGAGGCCTGAAGGTAAACAACTGGATGCCAAGATGAAGAATTTTGAAAAATTAATAAATCATAGGAAGAAAAGGCCTGCACCACCCCTGAGAGACTGGAGAGAACATGAGGGAATTGGGCAAAAAAGTGGCAGAAAACAGAGCATATGCTTTTCGGTCTGGGACAAGATTTCTGGAGAAAGAATATGTGTAGGAGTTTAGTATCTGCTATTTCTTGGGCTTAAAACAGCCAGTGTCATTGCAGGCATTTCCAAGGTGAAAAAAAAGGGTGGCTAGGCTGAAGTCTGGGAGGCCAGAGAATGGGGAGACAGGCATTTGCGCAAGAATACAAATGGGCTCCATCGAGGGGTGCAAGTAAGGCAATGGTCCTGAGGTGGCCAGAAACCAGAGCTCCGCATGCTCAGGACCATGGGGAAGACAGGAGGAGCAAGGGTGCTGAGGACCTAGGAACCACCTAGACCCACGTTGTTACAACCAGCACCATTGGAAGGCACTTTGGGCCAACAATTTCCAGAAAGCACCACCTGAACTCACCAGGTATCCACTCCCTAGTATTTGGAACACAGAGGTTCTGCACCATCTCATTTCTCTCTCCCCGTCTACTTCCCTTCTGAACAGTCCAGCAACCCAGTGTTCCACCATGAAAGTCCACTTGCTAGTTAGTGATGCTCACATTGCAACACTTTTCTGCATTTGGCTTTTTTCCATTGCAGTGGGCTTCAATGAAGGTGTGGCTCTACCACCATCCTGGCCAAAATGTAGGGGTAGGTGATTTAACCATCACCCTATATGGACATTTGGGGCAAAATTGGGATGTAAATGAATTTTTTTTCCATTGCCACACCCCTCATATCATCATCTACTCCTTTGCAGTAAAACTGATAAAACATAATGCCTCGTCGGATACCACACCTCTAAAAACAGAAACAGACCCCTACAGCATAGGAGGCAATGTTACTGTCTCATTAGTCCCTCTTATATGCCAGTGTCTTTGAAATAGAATGGATGAGCCATGTTTGCACATTTGTTGGATTCAGTCATGTAAAATTATTCTATTTTCCTTTCATTGTCATCTCCTGTGGCCTTCAGGAACAGATGTTTCTTTTGAACATCTGGCAGCTCTAGTCCTGAAGCATCAACTAAGAGGGACATGTTTTGTCTAGCAGCTTAGACTACTGCCCAGGTACAGCCTGGGAGGAAACCTTGTGTGCATGTGAGACACACACACACACACACACATTTATAAACCACAAGCACAGAGCTATAAATATACATGAGTCACCCAGTAGAACAAGAGAAGCAATAAGGAAATGTTGAAGCTCTATTTCTCTGAACACTTCTATTTTCGAAACTATCACTTTAAATAATGGCTTGAGTGTCAACAAGTGCAACAGAACTGGATGATTCAAGGTCTGTTAAGCCATGTTTGTCTAAGACTGCTGTGCTGTGCCTTGTGCAGATCCTTAGCAGTGATCACCAGTATTCTGTGATCCACTGTTGTCCAGGCTGCCTACTTTAGGCAACTGAATAGTCACCCCCAGATCTTTTCTGAAGTGCAGATTTTAATCGCCATTAACCTTTGAGTACACACTGAAAGGTTTCCCTTCAGTACACCACTTCACACAGTCCTATATTTAAACATCAGCTACTATGGTCTGGCTGATTCCAAGGCTCATGCTCTTATGCCATATATAGCACTGCTTTTATTTTTATTTTTCCCCATACACAGTACTGGGCTTCCAAGATGGCACTAGTGGTAAAGAACCTGCCTGCCAATTTAGGAGATGCCAGAGTGGTGTGTTCAATCCCTGGGTCAGGAAGATCCCTTGGAAAAGAAAGTGGCAGCCTCCTCCTATTCTCTTGCCTGGAAAACTTCATCCACAGAGGAATCTGGGGGGCTACTGTCCACAAGGCTGCAAAAAGTGAAACACAACGGAGCACATGTAGGACACACACTGCCTTTGATGGAGTTATTTTAAGACAAATTTCTCAATGATAACAGGCCACTTGCCCTGCAACAATTAACATTTTAGGTACAGTTCAGTTCAGTCGCTCAGTCATGTCCGACTCTTTGTGACCCCATGAATCACAAGCAAAAAGGTCTTCCTGTATGCTAATTCCAGAATATCTTCCTGCATATTAATTCCCCCAGTAAGAAATTGAAATATCAGGAAGAATTTTATGCCACTCACAGATTCGAATATTTTTCTGTACATTCTTCCCCTTAGTTTATTTAACCAACACTGCAGCCAGTGTTCCTTCCTGGTAATGCCTCTGTTTACACTTCATTTAGAGTTTCTCTTGGAAGCTTCTGCCCAGAAAGAGATTACATTCCCGCTAACCTCCCCTGCCTCTAAGCAAGGCCAAGCAGCTGAGTTGTATTCTGTGAAATGTGAGTGGAAAAGTTATAGCCCACTTTCAAGCCTGACCCATATAAACCCTTTTATGTGGTTCTCGATTTTCTTTTCTCGCCCAACTTTCAGCTAAATATTAATGTCTGGGGTCACTTTGAAAGTCCCATATTGCAGACACAGATCTCCATTGCCTGGGTCCCTGAACTACTGGATGGAGCATGACCTTCCCCAACAATTGACTGGACTTTATGTGAGCAAGAAACAAATGTCTAGCTGGCCCCTTTGTCTACAAAAGTTTAAGCCGAAGATCTGGGAATATTTTGCATTTTTGTATACATTTGAATCTCACAAAGATCTTATTTGAAATAGTTTTCATAAAAAGATTTACATGCTTGGTTGCAATTATATGCTCATTACATGAGAGTTGTCTTCAGGCTACTTAACACATCCCTAAGGTACTTATTTCCTGTGTTTCAGACACAGAAGGTCATTCTCTACATCCCTAGAAGTCAAAGAACTTTTAACAGAAGCATGGGGTAGGGTGAGAGAGACAGTTCTTCAGTCACTGGAAGATTTCTCAACTGTTCAATAAAAATTACTAAGATCTACTAGCCTAGGCCATTCTTACTCTGCATAACAGGATATATCTGAAAACGCTGTAATTGTCTTGAAAACAGATGCTAATATAGGAAAGCAAACACACACACATATACTCCTACTGCTATTTCATGCATTTTTATTTATGTAATGACCACAAAAAAAAGACACACAATACCTCATCGTCTGTTGTTCCTGAACAATTGGTAGAATGTTAACCATTAGAGGTAAATGATGTACTCTCCAAGTAACAATGTGTGTTTTAAAATAACCCCACTCGAGTAGTGATTAAGAGCGTGAGACTTGGGGCTCAAGAACAGAGTTTGAATAATGTTGCTGTCACCTACTATATGACCTTGGCCAAATATTTAATCTCTCAGAGTCTCAGATCTATTTTGCTGCAAACTAAAATAACTTAATCATTAGGTCACTGTGAGGTTTAAATTAAATAGTACCTCCAAAGTGTCTCATAAAATTCCAAGTATTATAGTAAGCACTTAATAGATGTGATAACTATTATCCAAATGGTGTGACTATTATAAATATAGATGTAGTATCATACACACCACAAAAGAGCATCCTAGTATTTGTTTTTCATGGGCAAAACCAAAAAGCTTAAAGGGAAAAAAAAAAAAATCACCTTCCCAAAATGGAAATAGAATCCAAAAGAATAACAAAGGAATGCCCAAGAAATGTGCAAACTAGAAATATGCAATCCTGTTACATGGCCTGTGGTTTACTTTGAAATATGTCAGTATAATCAGGTAACATATATTGGCACCTTTATTTTTGAAACCGTCAACTGGCATTCTACCCGAAGAGCCACACTTTCCTACAGGGTAAGTGTACGTAAGATACAACTGTTGACAGTTTGCTAACTAGCATCCTAGAAGACAAAATGGATTTTCATTGAAAGAGCAGTGGTTCATCACTAAACATTATGAATATAGAAATGGGTTCTCCTTAGAAGAAAATAAAGGTATTTTAGTTGTGTGGATGTGGTAGTTGTGTGTGTTGGCTAAAATTATTCCAAGACAAAAAAATAAAAAATTTAGATACACTCTCCACCCTTGTAAGAAAGAGATATAAGAAACCTCCTCCTCCCAGGTACATACCCTTCACCCTTGCAGATGGAGTCTGTGGCTTGATCCTTAATCAATTCTGTATCTAGCTAGCCATTAGTTTAGGATAATTCTAACCACAGAGTGACTCTCACTTGGGACGCAGAATCCTGCATCAAAAATATTGTTGGTCTGCCTGAGTGAAATTTTCTTATAAGGGCAGAAGCCCGAAACTTCACTGAGGTGAGAAAATGGAGAGGGGGGAAAAATCTTGTGCATCCTTTACTGTTGAATGTAACATTTACACCATGAATGTATCCACGTGTAGAAGAATTTGATTAGACACTTCCTTTCATCCTTACCTGGTGCCACGGTGACGGGCAGTAGCTAGATACCAAGGAGAATCTCACAGCTCTTTGTGGCAAGCTGGCTAAGGTCAGTTTGCAATGGAGACCCTATGGGCCCCACACCTGTCCCCCCCCAGTGTCCTCTGCCTGCCTTTTGTCTGTGAAAAAACACTTTAGCCAAAGAGTAAGTTTAAACAGAGGAATGAGAAAATGCAAAAGCAAAGAAAAGCAGTCAGACAGGACAAAACAACAGTTTGGTCAGTAAGCATAGTCAGGAACCTTTAGTTCCTTCCCAAGGGTGACAGACGATATTCTGGGCCACATCCCATGAGCTGTCTCACACCGAAACCCCCACCAGGTGGAAGAAGTTAACTACATGATGACCCCACCGTAGCCATGACATAAACTGGCACAACTCCGAGAGGGGGCCTCAAGGAGTGGGAGCAAATGGACCCTGGCACTGAAGATTAACCGCACTTAAAAGGGTGCTGATCAGACCACCGCCTGACCAGTTTCAAGACGACTGTCAGAGCTGACTGTGCTCTTTCTGCATGGAGCCCCCTCCCTCAGCCTGTGAAAGCTTTGGCTCCTGACTGTCAGCTGGGGGAGTTGACCTCTGGACAGACGTCCATCTGTCTCCCCCATCTAGTTGCTGGCCTCTAAAATAAAGCAAACTTTCCCTCCCCAAACCTGGTGGCTTTGGATTGGTGAGCTGCAGATCCCACTTTGAGTTACAAGTTCACAATATGACTTCTAACACTTTAAGTCCACTGGTCAATAGCCAAGGATGTCATAATAATTATCTACTCCGCCCCCCCATGTGGCTACCCATTTACTAGACTGAAATACATCAAGCAACATGGCATAGTGGTTCAGAGTTCAAGCCCTGCCACTTACTAGCCACGTGATAACTAGCAAATTGTTCACCTTCCTATGCCTGCTGCTGCTGCTGCTAAGTCGCTTCAGCTGTGTCCAACTCTATGCTACCCCACAGATGGCAGCCCACTAGGTTCCCCTGTCCCTGGGATTCTCCAGGCAAGAACACTGGAGTGGGTTGCCATTTCCTTCTCCAATGCATGGAAGTGAAAGTGAAGTCACTCAGTCGTGTCCGACCCTCAGCGACCCCATGGACTGCAGCCTTCCAGGCTCCTCTGTCCATGGGATTTTCCAGGCAAGAGTACTGGAGTGGGGTGCCATTGCCTTCTCTGTCCTGTGCCTGAGTTCCTACATCAGACAATCAACCTAGTAAAAGTACTTATTTTGTGCACTACAGTGATGATTAAATAAGGTATTTATGAAGCCCTTCTGTGTCGGCCACATCTTAAGAAGTTCTAGCTGTCATTATTTTCCAAATCCCCTTCCAGAAACAGTGTGGTCTAGTAACCATGTTTGCTGTCAGTTTCTCAGTTAAGGTTACTTTTAATGGCATCATGTCATGAGTTTTGCTTGTGTCTTGAAAAGCTTCCAACTTCAACTCAGTCACATGCCTTCATTGAGTCCATCATTTAGAGGCATCTGTCATTCTGTTTAGTGTATGTGTGTTTCAACTTAGAAGCTGGAGATGCTGTCATTTCCCTGCTTTTCTCTTTGGTACAGACACAGCCAACTCACTTTTTTTCCTTCTGAAATTGCCTTTTCATTTTGAAGTGCCCTATAAAAATCACTATAATCATGGGATGACCCCCACTTTTATGGTCGAGCAGACTGCCTGCTCTTGATGAAAAGGATAAAAATAAGTCTGCCTGGCCTCCCCACCCCTACCCTGGACTTGAGAGGTGGTAGATTTCAAGAAAAGAGGGGAGAAGGGGAGAGAATGTAGAGTGAGAGGGCATGATAAAGGGGCCTTCCTTCTCCTCCCTTGGACCATCTTTTCATGAATCAGCAAGTTCTCTTTCCTTTTGAGCAGACTCTTTGATCTTGTTGTTTGAACCTCAAAGTGTGGGACGACTGGGGTTTGATATTTGTATGGCTTTAGTCGGTCGTCTTTTTGAGCCTAGTATTTATCGCAGATTTCCGATACAGTGCTACCTGTTTTATTGCAACTTAAAAAGATTTATAAAAGTTGTACTCATAGGAGAAAAATTCTAAATCTACAGGACAACAATAGAGTGAATGTCAACAATCACCAAATTATGAACTTATTTTTAAAGGGTTTTTTTTCCTTTATTTACTTGACTAGGAAAGGGAAACTAGCATTTATCGTACTTCATGAATATGGTGAACACAGACGAGCCTCACATTTTCTTGAAATAGATAATGTTATCCCGTTTATAGCTGTGAATATTGAATTTGAGGGGTTAATCTGCACAGACATAAAAGCCATCATCACAGAGGTTCCATACATACTTCCAGCCCACAGCCATACCAGCATACCATGCAGCTTCCAGGATGTCATTCACTAACCTGTGTTCAGTAGCATTCATCCTCCTGATGTTGACTAACCCTGTGACAGGTTTTCAAGTTTCTCCTCTCCCACCAGAATCCTAAAGAATCTGACAAAGTCAATCTCTCACTGTGGGTTCTATCTCCAGTGTTCTTTGCCTCTGAATAACAGTTCAAAAACTGATGGCTTAAGGCGGGGAAGGCAATGGCACCCCACCCCAGTACTCTTGCCTGGAAAATCCAATGGACGGAGTAGCCTGGTGGGCTGCAGTCCACGGGGTCGCAAACAGTCAGACAGACTGAGCGACTTAACTTTCACTTTTCTCTTTCATGCATTGGAGAAGGAAATGGCAACCCACTCCAGTATTCTTGCCTGGAGAATCCCAGGGACGGGGCAGCCTGGTGAGCTGCCGTCTATGGGGTCACACAGAGTCAGACACGACTGAAGTGACTTAGCAGCAGCAGCAGCAGATGGCTTAAGGCAGATGCTATGTGTCTTAATCACAGGCTTTTCTGCCATATCCCATCCCAAGAGGCACAAAAGCATAGCCTGAAAACCCATGGGAAAAGACAGATGTTCTAAATATACATCAGCTGAAAGAATGCAAGCTGCATTTCAGATGGTGCCCTGAGAAGGGCTATTGAAAATACTTGCTAGGAATGTCAAACTTCTTAAAGTGATAAAAATGCAGATTTGAAGTTTGTCAGAGAGAACTGGATTTTAAAAGTTCTGAGAATTGTTAGGAATAAAGATTTTTAAATTTATATATTTATTTTAATTGGAGGCTAATTACTTTACAATACTGAAGTGGTTTTTGCCACACATTGACATGAATCAGCCATGGGTGTACATGTGTCCCCATCCTGAACCCCCCTCTCACCCCCCTCCCCATCCCATCCTTCTGGGTTTTCCCAGAGGACCAGCTTTGAGTGCCCTGCTTCATGCATCGAACTTGGGTTGGTGATCTATTTCATATGTGATAATATACATGTTTCAATGCTATTGTATCAAATCATTCCACCCTTGCCTTCTTCCACAGAGTCCAAAAGTCTGTTCTATACATCTGGGTCTCTTTTGCTGTCTGCCATATAGGGTCATCGTTACCATCTTTCTAAATTCCATATATGTGCATTAACATACCAGTGTTTTTCTTTCTGACTTACTCCACTCTACATAATAGGCTCCAGTTTCATCCACCTAATTAGAACTGATTCAAATGCATTCTTTTTAATAGCTGAGTAATATTCCACTGTGTATATGTGGGAGAAAGATGTTTTTAAGTGACAAGCTTTCTACACATAATCATGGACAGCAACTGGTACTTCAGCTTCTGAGTAGCTAACCTAAGTCCTCATAGATATTTTTAATACAATGAACCCTCCGAGCTCCAATTTGTCAGAACTGAGAAAAACAGCAGGATGTGTTCACTTGAGTTTGAATGAACCCTCCGAGCTCCAATTTGTCAGAACTGAGAAAAACAGCAGGATGTGTTCACTTGAGTTTGTTCTGGAAGAATACGAAAGTATATGCGCTTGTAGTGAATAACTGCAAGTTTAAATCTTTTCAAAAGCTTTCAATTGTTTTCTTCTTCTGTAGATAAACATTCATCACAGAAACATTAAATAGATAAAAAATAAAGAGAAAAATAAAATTTACCTGAGACTCCCTCCAAGGAGTTGGCTAAAGCACTGTTTACATTGACACACTTCAATGCAAGTTTTATTCTTTGGGGCTTTCTACTTCCTCCTTTGTCTACTATAGTACTCATTCATTAAGTCATTCAAGACACATATATTTGGTAGTTACAATGTACAGATACTGTGCTAGGTCCTGAAAGGATAACCACCTCATAACAGACTAAGAAACCTAGTCCATTAAACAAACAGGTACAAATAAGAATATAAAGCTGGGCTAAGTTGTTCTGTTTGTGTCTTCATTTTCAGATATGCTTTAATGAATGAATGGCCTTTTAATCAATGAACAGATATAACGTGTTAAAGGACAAGCAGAAGTAGCTCATGGACGCACTAAGGAGAAGACACAGACGTGGCCAGCAGAGGCCTTCAGGGTCATGACAGGTTTACAGACTACAGACTGAGGAATAAGAATTACTCTGGCAGCTAAAGTACCATATGTGAAGGTCAGATGGAAAACAGCATGGTACAGGGAGATAAATGCAAGTGACCAGCTGCCCAGCCTCGCAACCAGTTAGGTCTGAATTCAAAGAACCTGGAACATCCCTGAGGCCCATAGGCTCACATGATTCCCTTTGTAATAAACATAATGGTAATTTTCACTGAATTAAACATCTACTGACACAGATGAAACAGATCAGAATGGCCTTTTAATCAATGAACAGATATAACGTGTTAAAGGACAAGCAGAAGTAGCTCATGGACGCACTAAGGAGAAGACACAGACGTGGCCAGCAGAGGCCTTCAGGGTCATGACAGGTTTACAGACTACAGACTGAGGAATAAGAATTACTCTGGCAGCTAAAGTACCATATGTGAAGGTCAGATGGAAAACAGCATGGTACAGGGAGATAAATGCAAGTGATCAGCTGCCCAGCTTTGCAACCAATTAGGTCTGAATTCAAAGAACCTGGAACATCCCTGAGGTCCATAGGCTCACATAATATGATTCCCTTTGTAATAAATATAATGGTAATTTTCACTAAATTAAACATCTACTGTTTCAGTCCTCTATTAGATCCCGGACATGCATTTTCATTTGCCAAGGAAGACCATTTGACGATAACGCTACTCAAGATCACGCAAACCCAGCTTGACTTTAGAAGCCATGTTCTAACAAATGGGTGGTATACGCAGTACCCTGGGTTCCTGCAGGAACCTCACCCAATACAGGTTTATGAAATTACATCTGTGGCCACGTTCTTTCTATGACACTGCTTATGAACAAGGCCTTGCCTGTCCACCTGGGTCTCAGGTTAACGTGGTAGTTTCCTTTTTCAGGGGCTGCAGCCCTATCCTAATGTGAGGAGTCTGACTCAGGCGCTGACACTCCATGTGTCTTATTAGCCTCCTCCTTGCAATGGTTGGACCTGTGGACTCGGTCACTGGCTGGAGTCCTGTTCCTTCAGGGATGGGTTTCTGGCAACAAGGCTATTCACTGGTTACTGTTCAGACCAGTACAGCTGGCCCACTCACCACAGAAACTCTAGGTGGAGTTAGTTCACCCAGCCTGACCTACTTTCCACACCTTCTCCATAATAAAAGCTGATGAGAGATGTTTCAACCTACTGTGGGCCAATATAACATTAAGCACCTAAAATTCATTGTTGAACTTGAATGATACTCATCCTCCCTGGACCCTCAGGCAAGCCTACATCAGATCATAGTCTAAAGCTTGAAGAAATATTTCTCTGGTAGACTGTCATAGCTGAAAAGGCCTTGTGCAAAGGACATACAAAGTAGCAACAAATGGGTGGTATACGCAGTATCCTGGGTTCCTGCAGGAACCTCACCCAACACAGGTTTATGAAATTACATCTGTGGCCATAAAGAAGTTTGAAAAAGTAGTGATTGGTAAGGTTGAGCCTCAACAGTCTCAGGTGGGAGCAATTCACCCTATAGGCATCATTTATTTACAATGTGCATGAAAATCACCTGGGGCTCTCGTTACAGCAAAAATTCTAACTCAGCACATCTGAGGTGGGGCCTGAGGCTCTGCATTTCCAGCAAGCTCCCCTAATACACTGAAAGCCACTGATCCTCAGATGACGCTTTGCATTGCAAGCTCACAGACCTCTTCATACGGATTTTAAAAGCAGAAAATAGTTCACTTACTTGGATTGAAAGCACGCATGTAGGTGGCATCAGAACATCCCAGCCTAGATGTACAATCTTATCAGAAAAGCCATCTTTCACAGAAGAAAAAGATCAAGTCAACACTGAGTCTGTAAACAGGAGGGAGATGGAGCCTGGGGTTGAGGGGTCGGGAAACAATTTTAGGAAGCAAGAGAGGGAAACGTCGGGCAGCAGTCATAGAAACGGCAACAATCTTGTTCAACTGAATAAATAACCCACGTTTCAAAAACAGGCTAGTGGGTAACCTGGGACATTTGAAGTCAGGCCTGGGAACGCCAGACCCAAGGTACTGGACTCACAGGCACAGAAAAGGCAAACTTCAAAGTCTTCAACCACAAGCAAAAGGAAAGAAAGCAGCGAAGAAAAACCAAGTTCACCAAGGCTAGCAAGGGTCACACGTGTCCAGAAGGCAACCAACTAGATTCCGGGATGTGGGAGGTGAAGCTACCTGCTCATCTTCAGCTTCCAAAAGGGACTGAGAGAGGGAATCCAAGGGTCCTAGTCCCAGAGGAAACAGCGTGTCCAGCAAGGAATCCAGGAAGGACGAAGAGCAGCGGCTGGAAAAGTCAGCAAGGGCTCACTCAGCTCTGCTGCCCGCGTCAAATCCACCGTAAAGCTACATCGTCCTGAGCCAATGAAAGGCCTGCTTTCTTTTCTACCCGCGTGGGGCAGAATCACTTCTGAGTTAGGTGGCCCTCGCTCTGAAAATCGGCAAACAGTATGAGGCAGAAGGCATGCTGGTAGAATCCTGAGCTGCAAAGTGAGAGTCCTGATCAGCAGTATTAGTATCACCAGGGAACCTGTTAGGAAATGTAAATTTTCAGCTCCGCTCCAAACCTACCAATCAGAAACTATGGGGGTGGGCCCTACAGCACGTAGTCCTACAACCCCTCCAGTTGATTCTGATATACAACCTCTGGCGTAATGTCTACTGAAAGCATAGTGGAGAATTAAGGCCAGGTGTGGCAGTCATTGTAAATGGGCTTGATAGCAGCATTTGTGAAGAGCTGCTGCTGCTGCTGCTGCTGCTGCTGCTAAGTCGCTTCAGTCGTCTCCGACTCTGTGCGACCCTATAGATGGCAGCCCACCAGGCTCCCCTGTCCCTGGGATTCTCCAGGCAAGAATTCTGGAGTGGGTTGCCATTTCTTTCTCCAGTGCATGCATGCATATCAAGTCGCTTCAGTCGTGTCCGACTTGGTGCGACCCCAGCAACAGCAGCCCACCAGGCTCCTCTGTCCATGGGATTCTCCAGGCAAGAATACTGGAGTGGGTTTTCATGCTGCTGCTGCTGCTAAGTTGCTTCAGTCGTGTCTGACTCTGTGCGACCCCATAGACGGAAGCCCACCAGGCTCCCCTGTCCCTGGGATTCTCCAGGCAAGAACACTGAAGTGGGATGCCACCTCCTTCTCCAATGCATGAAAGTGAAAAGTGAAAGGGCAGTCGCTTAGTCGTGTCCGACTCTCAGTGACCCCATGGACTGCAGCCTACCAGGCTCCACTGTCCATGGGATTTTCCAGGCAAGAGTACTGGAGTGGGGTGCCATTGCCTTCTCCGGGGTTGCCATGCTAGGGAAAATTAAAGCCTGTTTACAGGAAGAAGAAAACCCAGTAGAGATTATGTAACATAAGAATAAGTAAAACGTGCTGAGTGAGCAGCAAAGTTGTGCAATGATATTCCTTGTTAGAGTTTGGTCCGTGTTGAGGAATCATCCAGCCATAGGGAGGACAATGATATTTTGAGGCTGACAATGAGAGACTTTGAGAAAGCTAAGAGGTGTCAGCTCACAATATGTGTTTGGAAATTCTCTCATGATTTCTAAGAGACTCACCAAAAAGGAGCACTCTTTGGCACCCATGCTTGTAAAGAGGTCTTCTCAGGGGAAAAAACAAACTTGAGAAAAACAAACGTGGTGGTCTAATGCGATCTGTTGGACAAAAACATTGAGAAAGAGTTTTGTTTTAAATATGAACACAAGTGTAAGACACAAAACCAAAATAAAAAAGAAAGCAAACACTTAGGGGCTCTAATTATAGGCACATCTTGTTTTATTGTGCTTTGCTTTATGGTGCTTCACAGAGAGTGTGTTTTTTGTTTTATTTTGTTTTGTTTTTTCCCATTTGAGTGTTTGTGGCAACCCTACGTCAAGCAAGTTGATTGGCGCCATTTTCCAACAGCATTTGCTTACTTCATGTCTCTTTGTCCCATTTTGGTAATTCTCACAACATTTCAAGCTTCTTCATTTTGATGATATTTGTTGTGGTAATGGCAACCCACTCCAGTACTCTTGCCTGGAAAATCACATGGACGGAGAAGCCTGGGAGGCTACAGTCAATGAGGTCGCAAAGAGTCAGACACAACTGAGCAACATCATTTCACTTCACTTGGTCTTACTACCGCAAAAAGGCTGCATATCACTGAAGGCTCAGATGTTCAGTTCAGTTCAGTCGCTCAGTCATGTCCGACTCTTTGTGACTCCATGAATCGCAGCACGCTGGGCCTCCCTGTCCATCACCATCTCCCGGAGTTCACTCAGACTCACGTCTATCGAGTCAGTGATGCCATTCAGCCATCTCATCCTCTGTCGTCCCCTTCTCCTCCTGCCCCCAATCCCTCCCAGCATCAGGGTCTTTTCCAATGAGTCAACTCTTTGCATGAGGTGGCCAAAGTACTGGAGTTTCGGCTTTAGCATCATTCCTTCCAAAGAAATCCAGTGTGCATTTTTTCAGCATTAAAGTGATTTTTAATTCATAAAGGAGGAAGCAATATGAAACAGTTACAAAGTGTTTGATTCCAACTATGACATTTTAGAAAAGGCAAAATTATGAAGACAGGGAAAAGATCAATGGGTTACGGGAAAAGAAGGGATAAGTAGGCAGTTTGTGTGTGTGTGTGTGTGTGTGTTCAGTCAGTCATGTCCGATTCTTTGCAACCCTGTGGACTGTAGCCCACCAGGCTTCTCTGTCCATGGGATTTTCCAGGCAAGAGTACCGGAGTGGGTTGCCATTTCCTTCTCCAGGGGATCTTCCCGACCCAGGGATCGAACCTGAGTCTCTTAGGTCTCCTGCATATGTGTGTGTGTGTGTGTGTGTGTGTTCAGTCAGTCATGTCCGATTCTTTGCAACCCTGTGGACTGTAGCCCACCAGGCTTCTCTGTCCATGGGATTTTCCAGGCAAGAGTACCGGAGTGGGTTGCCATTTCCTTCTCCAGGGGATCTTCCCGACCCAGGGATCGAACCTGAGTCTCTTAGGTCTCCTGCATTGACAGGCAGTTCTTTAGACATCTGGGCACATAGAGTTTTTAGGATAGTAAAAATATTCTATATAATACTGTTATGAAGGCTGTGTGTCATTATATACTTGTCCAAACCCACAGACTACATGGCACCAACAGGGAACCCTCGTGTGAAGTGTGGACTTTGGATGACTGAGATGAGTCTGTGTAAGTTCATCAGTTGTAACAAACTTTCCACTCCGGGGGGATATTCATAATGAGAAAAGGTATGCATGCTTGGAGGCAGAGGGTATGTAGAAAAACCTTCATCTCTTCTACTCAGTTTAATATAAAAATACTCTAAAGAAATGAATACAATGACACTCCAGAGAAGGCTGTATTTTCAGCCCATGGAAGCAACACATCGCTTCAGTTCAGTTCAGTCGCGTCTGACTCTTTGCGACCCCAGGGACTGCAGCACATCCCTTGGTCTATACTAAATTGTAACCTTGGAAATCTATATAATACTCATAACACAAGTTTGAAAATCATCATGTAATTAATTTGGATTTAAAGCCACCAGTTCCAAATGGTGGGATCCACCTGATCGCTAAGAGGAAAAAGACATACATGTTTGAATAGTGTTTCTCCCTGACAGGGGAGAGTAGAGTCTTGCAAGCAGACAAACGAACAGCAACATGTACACTGATGGCAGATGACATCCCAGGAAAGGACTGTGCCAACCACGAGCTATAGCACGTTCAAATGCATTGCCCGCTAGAGATAAATCCAGAACACGTCAGGTTATATTTTCCTATCAGTGACTGACAGTGCAGAGCTGTTAAAATGATTGTATATCTTTATTAGATGTGTAAATGCAATTTCAATATTATTCTGAGTGCATTTTTTAAGTGAGAAGAAAATGAGGTCTGTAGATTCATCTGAAACAATCAGTAATGCATGGAATTATGAGCCACATAAACTCAATATGAATGTTTATTTCATAAACATCCACTTGAATACAAAATATGTGGCTTAAGCAAATACAACAGGAAAATACTGTGATGAAACACAAAAAGCATTTAAGAAGAACATTTCGTTTGCAGGCAGTTGTTCAGCTTTTTGTGTTTGTTTAGTATTAAGTCATATCCAACTCTTCTTGTGACCCCATGGACTGTAGTCCGCCAGGCTCCCCTGTTCATGAAATTTCTCAGGCAAGAATACTGGAGTGGGTTGCCACTTCCTCCTCCAGGGGATCTTCCCAAACCCAGGGATTGAATCTGGGTCTTCTGCAATGGCAGGCAGATTCTTTACCACTTAGCCCCCAGGGAAACCCCAGATAGATAGATAGATAGATGATAAAGACAATTTTCATTAGCAATAGATGCAGAAACACAAAGTGTTCGGCGCTCAGTCATGTCCAGCTCTTTGTGACCCCATGGACCATAGCCCGCCAGGCTCCTCTGTCCATGAGGGATTCTCCAGGCAAGAACACTGGAGTGGGTTGCCATTTCCTTCTCCAGAAACACTGAACAGTGATATAACGGGGTGGGGAGTGGGAGATGGCGATACTTTTGTTACGGTGATTTTCTTCCACAGTGAAGTGAGTTTTACCGTCACTTTCAGGTGGAGGACTCATGGTTTTGTGGGTCCCTGAGCAGATGTCCACCCTGCCGGCATCTGGAAACAAGGGCTACCCAGCCTTCAGGTCCAGGGCAACTCACTGGGGCCTCCGTTTGTTTTCCTTTTAATCATCTTTCAGTATGAGATATCTCCAAACTCATTTACATATAAATGTATCTCCACCTACTACATTGGATATTTCTATTATTTAGTGTCATCACTAAACGTATGTCTAAATGTTTTTACTATGATCCAAACATACTCTAATGAAGCATTTAGGTTGTGTTATTTATCCTATTCCAGGCTGTGGGATTGATGTAATTAAAAGTGAATTCCCAAATGCAGCATCTGTAGGAACTCATAGGGGTTTTGATTTCTATTTTCCTTCTTGTTACATGTTTCTTTCCTTGTGACTTTTTTCTCTCTACATCTGGAATGAGCTCTAAAGTGTGAGTTCAAATGTCTTCCAGTTTGGTACTGTCAGAGTAAATGCCCTCTGCTGGAAAAGAAAGAAATCCCAACTTTTCCCCCAGAGGACCATAAGGAATTTGGCCCTCAGCCTAGCACACAGAATTCCTTACATAGAATCTACTTTAATATTATTCCATTCATGATGTCATTCAGCTTTCTGACTGTTGATGCTGATGTTGTTACTTTAGAAGATTCACCATTGATATTTTTCTCCTTTACTTTCAAAATAGTACAGTATTTAAAAATCTATCTCTATGTAAAGCCTTTCTTTTCTTTATCCCTGCTTTAAACTTTCCAGGTAATACTGGTTTTCCACTTGCCTATTCACCTTTAGTGAATATTAGTGTACCAGTCTGCTGGTGAGGAACAGAATCATGAATTAAGGAATGTATTTTTTCAGAAGCTAAATGCAAAAAGTAAGGTGAGAAAAAGTTACATTTAATAGGCAAAGCAGATCTAGCTCAAATCATAATTTTTGAATATTTAAAAAGCCTCAATTAAACTGGTAGAAAAGATTTCTAGAATACTGAGAATTTTTAGGTCAAATTTTATTTTTTTTTTTTTGTATTTATTTATTTTTTTACACGAACTCCCAAACATGAACCCCCCCTCCCACCTCCCCCCC
>SJYX01019061.1:79462-112636 GCA_006410675.1 Oreotragus oreotragus | reverse complement strand
TGCCCTCTGCTGGAAAAGAAAGAAATCCCAACTTTTCCCCCAGAGGACCATAAGGAATTTGGCCCTCAGCCTAGCACACAGAATTCCTTACATAGAATCTACTTTAATATTATTCCATTCATGATGTCATTCAGCTTTCTGACTGTTGATGCTGATGTTGTTACTTTAGAAGATTCACCATTGATATTTTTCTCCTTTACTTTCAAAATAGTACAGTATTTAAAAATCTATCTCTATGTAAAGCCTTTCTTTTCTTTATCCCTGCTTTAAACTTTCCAGGTAATACTGGTTTTCCACTTGCCTATTCACCTTTAGTGAATATTAGTGTACCAGTCTGCTGGTGAGGAACAGAATCATGAATTAAGGAATGTATTTTTTCAGAAGCTAAATGCAAAAAGTAAGGTGAGAAAAAGTTACATTTAATAGGCAAAGCAGATCTAGCTCAAATCATAATTTTTGAATATTTAAAAAGCCTCAATTAAACTGGTAGAAAAGATTTCTAGAATACTGAGAATTTTTAGGTCAAATTTTAAACTGATGTCAATATTTATAGCCTCTTAGAAGGTACAACGGAGAAGGCAATGGCACCCCACTCCAGTACTCTTGCCTGGAGAATCCCAGGGATGGGGGAGCCTGGTGGGCTGCCGTATATGGAGTCACACAGAGTTGGACACAACTGAAGCAATGCAGCAGCAGCAGCAGCAGCAGAAGATACAGTGGAATCCATAGTTTAAAAAAATTACTAAAAATTTGTACAAGATTTAGCAATGTGAAAAATCTCACTCACAAACTTTACATCTGACAATTTCTTTGTGAGTTTTTACAAATGTGGTCTGGGCTCACAAAAATCAAATGATAAAAGAAAAATACAGGTAGTACTTTTCAGTTACACTTCTGTGTTCATGTCATTTATTTATATATATATATATTCATGTCATTTTCAGACATTTTGAGGGCTGACCCAGAGTGTTTTGCATGGAGAGAAATGTGAAACTTAGCAGGTTACATTTGCTAGAATGCAATTATCTGCATTTTGAGGTGAATTATAATATATTCTGCCCATAATTTTAACTCTACATTTTAAGGCAATTTCTATGATAAGAATGAAATAAAATACATCTTTACCTCAAAAGATTAAAGGCCAAACTTGCTGACAAATTTCTTCCTGAATCAACTGCAAACATCACATAAGATTCCTAAGACATGGTACCGTATGTTTCATCACCTTTTACTTTTTATTTAAAAATGAAAGTGTGTGATAATCCTTTCAAAATTACTTCATACTGTGCTTTCACCAGAAAATGGCTACAGAGTTATTACCTCCACCTGTTCTGCCAAGCTGGGAGGTAGTGGCTTTACGCCAAAATTATTAAAAACCCTAAAAAGTTTCTTCCAGCTCCTAACTGTTGACAGGCTGCCATTACTTACCACATTTTTTTCTCTTTATCTGTGTCTAATTTCCAATCAACCCTTCAAAATACTAAAGACTATTTTGGTGGGAAAAAAGTGGTCTTTTCTTAAACAGTAGGGAGGAATTTTGCTTGTCATCCAAGGAATTTAAGAAAGAACCTTACCTCAAATCAAGGAAATTATAGCTGAAATGTTAAAAAAAAAAAAAAAAAATCCCACCTTTTCTCAAATTTTAGAACACACTGAGTCTGATATAAAGACTTAGTGATTAAGTATATGAGTTAATTTATACTAATAGTTGTTATTTTCCAAAACCTACTTACTTCTCTGGTAAGTCAAAAGTCAAAGGATATTTTCATTATGTCTACTATGCTGTTGCTATATAAACTTTTATTGATGAATTTTTATCTCTAGCATGACCTCAGAAGGGAAATAGAATGCACGTGTTCACATAAAAATTGTCACGAAGAGCTCAGCCAAGCTGCTATCATCCAACATACTAATATAAGCACACGCAGGCACGCATGCTCACTGTGCAATTTTGTTTCCAGTTTTGTGGATGTAATTATTCACTTTTTGACACATTGCAGTCACCTCTGGCTGCAGAATATTAACCTCATCCTCATGGATAAACCAAGGAGTTAATTTGATTATAGAAAAGGTATGTATCTTTTACATAATGTGAAAATGAAATGCACCTACTTTTAACTGAAGTGAAGTTATTCAGGATTAGAACTTTAACTTGCAAACAGCATAGATGTTAAGATACAGAGACCCAACACAGAGAACACTCACGGGTCATGTTTTCAGTTAAGCTTTAGGGACGGTCATGACATTAAGCCCCTTTCCTCTCTCTCTGCTTCTTCATCTCAGACATGTTAATAGAAACCCTCAGTGAAACCACTGGCTTGGGTATTCTGAGAGGTCAGATGTCACAGAATCCTTTTTTTTTTTCTGATGTCAGAATATTTAACAACTGGCTGTGCCAGGCGTTAATTCTTCCTTTTTAAATTGAGTTATAGTTGATGTACAATATGTTTCAGAAGTACAATATAGTGACTCACAATTTTAAAGGTTATATTCCATTTGTAGTTATAAAATATGTGTCTATTCCCTGTGCTGTCCATTATATTCCTATAGCGTATTTATTATATACATAATAGTTTGTGTGTCTGTTTTATGTTATCTTCATTGGTTGTTTTATTACTTAGATTCCATGTGTTAGTGATATTGCACCGTATTTGTCTTTTCTGACATTTCACTCAGCATAAGAGCCCCCCGCCAAGTCCACCCGTGTTGCTAATGCAAACTTTCCATTTTTTTCCATTGCTGAGTAATATTTAATTGTGTGTGTCTGTGCTCATGTGTATGTCACGTCTTCTTTATCCATTGAACAGATTCATTTCAGAATCAATTGCAGTCATCCTCTTTGGCATGCCCAATCTGTCACCTGCAGTCTGTACCCGGCTACATATGGTCACAGAAGCGGCATACTGACAGAGGATTTACTGCCCAACTGTCCTTCCCTTAAGAGACTCTCAGTCCCTCTCTGTGGACGGTGACAGAGACCCTCATGGTCCCGCTCCTGTCTGTCTACTCTGCCTCTCGGGAGTGTTTTCAAAGTTTACCCTCAAGCCCAGTAGCAGTAGTAAGCCCAGTCTGGCTGATCTCAGCAGCTCCAGCCCTGCTTCTGGCATGATATTTGGCTGGTAAAGAAATTTCCCCGCCTAATTCAATGTGACAGGCTTTTGCTCGGGAGAAGGTCCCAGTAGGAAAACTTTCTTTGACTTTTCTTCTTTGCTTTCCGGCTACCGGTGATTCTTTCTGGTAGGTCAGGCTGTCCTATATCCACCTATAGTAACAACAGATCGAAAATAAAGTTTACACTGATTATCCACTATTCTTGGAGTATTTCTCATTTCTGATGGCCTTTTCTTTTCTTTCCCGGCCTTCTCACTTTTCTGTCTTCTCTCTGTTTTCTGAATGTCTTCCTCTCCTTTTTGTGTATTTGATTCTTCTAGTAACCAGGCCACAAACATGGTCAGACTTTTTATGATCTTTTTTATTCTGGCCCTCTGTATTCCCATTCTTCCCCCTTCCCCCCAACCGTACCATTCTTTTTTAAAAGTCTAATCTTGCAGTGGACTTCTTTGCAATGTAAATCATTCAATCTGCACTCATAATAATTCAACATGCATTACCTGGGTCTCAATTTGCTTTTTTTTTTTTTTTTTTCCAGAAACTCTAGTGACAGAGAGCATGGCACTTCAGTACTAAGATCAGGGCTTCCCGGGTGCACTAGGGGTAAAGAGCCCGCCTGACAATGCAGGAGACATGAGACAAGAGTTTGACCCCTGGGTCAGGAAGACCCCTGGAGGAGGGCATAGCAACCACTCCAGTATTCTTGCCCAGACAATCCCATGGACAGAAGAGCCTGGCAGGATGCACTCCATGGGGTCGCAAAGAGTCGGGCACAACTGAAGCAACTTAGCACACATGCACGCATTCAAGTGGAGATGTTGAATAGAGGTTGGGTACCCACATTAGGATATCAGGCAGGAGACTGGGCAAATCTGGAATTGTTGGCCTTTTGGGTTTATTTTAAAGCTGTGGGACAGGACGAGATCACCTACACTGTGGAAGGACAGACGGGATAAGAAGGAGACCCCAAATCTGACATTGAAGCGGTCCGTCCTTTATGGCCACAGGAAGAAGTGAAGGGCCACAGACTGGAAAAGAGCTGCAGAGAAGGAAGGAAACTGTTGATGTCAGAAGCCAAAAGCAGAACATTTTCAAAGAATCCCTACGGAGGAGCTGACTGGACCAAATGCTCGAGTATGCTCTTCCTGGCCTCAGCGCTCAGAGAATAGAAATGAAACATCTTCTAACCATCAGCTACCTCTCCAATTCATAAAACGAGCAAAGCTCTCCCTCCCCAAGAACTGTCTACATTTCCTGTGGGACCAGCCAATGGGTTCTTCCTTCACCTGAAGCTCTTGCAGGTGAAACACCTTCAGTTAGAAGGAAACTTACAACTAGAGACAGTGATCTCATTTGGAGGAGGCCTCCATATACCTCCCTCTCTCCACCGCAAGATGTCGCCTTCCAAGTTTCACCAAGGAGACAAATGTCTATACACCTCCGATTTTTGTCCTGATCTGCCCCGTAGTCATCCTAGATTCTGGAAGGACTGAAAGAGTCTTCCAGGGGCCCCCGTTGAGTGAAGAAGCCTGGGTTAGTCAGTTTGATATGGGTTTGAGGAACTTAACAATTCACATTTTTCTTTGTTTCCAGAAACTCATACCGTGTGGTTAAATTTAGTTCAGACTTTTGTTTCTTTTAGGATTACTAAAGGGTAAACAGTCCTTTAGGGTGACACTGTCCCTTAATTAGCTAACTCTTTGGTTTATAATCCCAACCAAGAAATTTCAGCCTCTCTTTTAGGAAGTGGTGGGTTGATGAGACCCACCATTGATTCATTTATCTTACCCATCTTCAGAAATAGGAGGAAGGCCTCCATCACATTGATTGGCAGAGATACCCAGAGATGGTGCATTGTTAGGTATTGATTGACCACACTGAGGTTCACTAGTTTTGCACAAACAGATACTCCCAAGGCTTACAGACTTGCTAGCTTTTCTTCTTATCCCTCTGCAAATTCTTCATAAATTACTGTTTGAGTCACCACCCCAGTTGTTGCTATGATTCATTTCACCCTGATGTGGACAGCTGAGGCACTCCACTTTCTTTGCCTCTAACATTTATAACCAGCTCACAGCATATGCACCTAATTGCTATGTTCTTCTGTCTTCATTTTGCTATTTTCCAATCCTATTTTTATTTCATTGATCTCTTGCTCTTTTTACAGAAGAGCATTTTGCCATCAGTGTGCATGCACGTGCACACGTGCTCAGGGAAAATGGGATAGATATTGATTGAAAGGAAATGTTTTTTTTAGAACTTAACAATTCACATTTTTCTTTGTTTCCAGAAACTCATACCGTGTGGTTAAATTTAGTTCAGACTTTTGTTTCTTTTAGGATTACTAAAGGGTAAACAGTCCTTTAGGGTGACACTGTCCCTTAATTAGCTAACTCTTTGGTTTATAATCCCAACCAAGAAATTTCAGCCTCTCTTTTAGGAAGTGGTGGGTTGATGAGACCCACCATTGATTCATTTATCTTACCCATCTTCAGAAATAGGAGGAAGGCCTCCATCACATTGATTGGCAGAGATACCCAGAGATGGTGCATTGTTAGGTATTGATTGACCACACTGAGGTTCACTAGTTTTGCACAAACAGATACTCCCAAGGCTTACAGACTTGCTAGCTTTTCTTCTTATCCCTCTGCAAATTCTTCATAAATTACTGTTTGAGTCACCACCCCAGTTGTTGCTATGATTCATTTCACCCTGATGTGGACAGCTGAGGCACTCCACTTTCTTTGCCTCTAACATTTATAACCAGCTCACAGCATATGCACCTAATTGCTATGTTCTTCTGTCTTCATTTTGCTATTTTCCAATCCTATTTTTATTTCATTGATCTCTTGCTCTTTTTACAGAAGAGCATTTTGCCATCAGTGTGCATGCACGTGCACACGTGCTCAGGGAAAATGGGATAGATATTGATTGAAAGGAAATGTTTTTTTTCCCCCCCCCACAAAGGAAGGAAGTCTGACAGTTAAGCATAGCTATAAAACTCCAATCACAGTAGGATGTGGAATTCTTCACTCCTCTTTCATGGCAGCTCAGGAGGAAAGCTATGATTAAAGTGGTAAAGGGCATATGACTAGAAGGAAAACAGAGCCGTGATGGCATTTGAATATATGATTCATTTTCTGGTACAAATGCAAAGAGCTGCAGGTTGTAAAGGACAGGACACACTGTCCCAAAGTCTAGACATGCTGAGGCTAGTGTTGTGTGTTTAGAAAGACTGGAGCAAGAATTCTCCCCAGACTGTCTCCAAAGTGGTCTCTGAATACAATTAGCTGAAGGAGTCAAATAACTGCTCCATCCCTGAGACAGAAGAAAGGATGGAGTTGACCAAGAACGGCAGCAGGCTTGAAAGTAGTCTCTTCAAAATGTTAGCAGGATTTCATGTTAACAGAAGACAAAACTGCTTCTTTTTTCTGCTTAAGGTTCAGGCACGTTCAGAAGAAAGAACAGAGAGGAGCTCCCTGATTTTGCCAAGGTTATCTGCTCTTTCAAAGTACTGAATGGGTCATAAAGCAATTTGCTTATGACGTTTATATGGCAACAGAATGCTTTCAGTTACCTGTGTTTCCATCATCCACCACCCTAATCCAGCTTTCCACGTCAACCTTTAACTGCTTTCCTGTTTTCCGCCCTACTGTTTTGTACCGAGAGAGTCTCTCTCTTGGCAGAGTTGTTTGAATGTGGGCCCCAGCTAGAGAGCCTCAACACCTTGTAGCTTGGATGTTATCTTGGCTGTTGGATGAGTGGCTCTCAGCACAAACCCACCAGGGCTTCCCCGGTGGTTCAGTGGTAGAAAATCCGCCCGCCAATGCAGGAGACGAGGGTTTGATCCCTGGGGCAGGAAGATCCCCTGAAGGAGGAAATGGCACCCTACTCCAATTTTCTTGCCTGGGAAATCCCACAAACAGAGAAGCCTGGCGGGCTACAGTCCATAGGGTCGCAAGAATCAGACACAAGTTAGCAACTAAACAATAACATCAAACCTTCATTAATAAGTGTCTATATTAAATTATAGTAAAATAACTAGGTGGCTTCAGTATTCTGACTGCACCCTGCCTGCAAATAGTCAAACTCCTGTTTTCGTGTCCCACTTCAAAGCCTTCCTATACATTGGAACCTGTGTGACTCAGGCCAGAGGATGGAGCGGTGCCACTTGCAGGCAGGAGAATGGACTTGATAACCTCTCCACGCCGCTTCCTGTTTCATATAGCTTCGAGATAGGGTCATTCACATGCCCAGAGCATTTTGTGAAAATCTTCTAACTGCAATTTATCTAAGCTTTCCCAGGACTGTCCATATTTTTCTTTCAAGCCTCTGGCTTCTGGAAAGTGAAATACTGCACTTAGAAACTGTACCACCCCAGAAGAAAGTTATATTTAAATAGCCAAGCATTTCCTTGGGAATGAAGTTGTTGAAGGCTCAATGAAGACAAATGGATGGTAAATGCTTGAGAAATTTATATAGTGTACACGTGGGAAATTCAGGTTCTTTCCAAGGAGCTGGTGGGTTATATAAAGTGCATGTAAATTTCCAACTGGGACCTTGATCTGTTTAAATTATGGCTGAGGTGTTTTTCTAAATAGCTATCCTTGGAGCACAGTTTTTAGCTGAGCTTACTATAATTTGTGTCCACAATAAAAAGCACAGTTTCTTCAGTGCTTTTCTTTTATTTGCATTAGTTACCAGAGACACATGAAGATATTGAAAAATCCTCATCATTCATCAGATGCTCACTGAGTTCCAGCAAAGTGTTTATATATCTCATGTCCTGATGAGAGAAGGGTCGAGGCAGGGCTGTGTAAGGCAGTGGCGTGTGTGCAGGGCCCACCATCCGGCCAGAGGGGAAGGGGGTGGTGCTGCTGTATGTACCTTCCAACTCAGCTAAATGTGAAGCATTTTATGGAAACAGTTTATCCTATAAATTCTAGAAGAGTCTGGATGACTGAACCTTTCAGTGTGACAGATGAGTTAGAACTCTTTAGAAAATCTCTTGTCTGTCAGATTAACAGCAGAAATTCTCATATCGGGATGTGTGAGTTTGTAAGTGTGTGTTTCATTACTAAGTTTATCCAATCACAGGTCATTTAAATTATGGTAAAATGGGTGAGTTTATTTTTATTAATATGTATGTGTATATATATATAAAGTATATATAGCCATACACATATGCATATATAGACATACATACAGCTGACCCTTGAACAACATGAATATTAAGGGGTACTGACCTTCCGAGTAGTTGAATATTCTTGAATATAACTTTACAGTTGATCTTCTGCCAACCTCCACAGGTTCATATAGGACTGCAGTACATATTTATTGAAAAAAATCTCAGTATAAATGGACCTGCCCAGTTCAGACCTTGGTTGTTCAGGGTCCACTGTGTTCTTTTTAGAGCAGGTTTAGGTTCACAGCTGCGTAAAAAAATACAAAGAATTTCCACAGACTTCTTTTATAGCTTCTCTGGTGGCTCAGCTGGTGAAGAATCTGCCTGCAATGCAGGAGACCTGGGTTCGATCCCTGGGTAGGGAAGATCCCCTGGAGAAAGGAAAGGCTACCCACTCCAATATTCTTGCCTGGAGAATTCCGTGGACTGTATAGTCCATGGGGTTGCAAAGAATCAGACACAGCTGAGTGACTTTCACTTTTCACTCTCACTCTTCTCTTCACCGCCACCCACACTTTATCTTTTTAATGCAGGAACCCTGAACCACACAGATTTACTCAACTTTTTAAGATGAGGAGAAGAATATAGAACAAGTCAAAAGAAATGTTCTCGTGTACTGCCATCTCAAATTGGTTTCAGTGTTTTACAAAATGCTCACACAGTATATAAGACAACCTTGAACACTGTCTTTAAACTTCTCTTGCAATAAATAAAATATTAACATACAAATTTCTTCTATACCAATATAAAGTCAAATGACTGTATTACTAGGTTTTACAATGTTGTTCACACATATTTTTATTCACACACTTTTAATGAGATCAACGCCAAGTACAATATCCCCCACCAGTATGATACCGGGTTGGCAAAAGAGAGTTTGGGCTTTCCTTTAACATCTTATAGAAAAACCCCAGTGAAATTTTTGGCCAACCCAATACATTTGTTACAATCAATGATTGTAACTACAATCTACAAACTACATTAATACATCATGATCACCCAAAGTCCACAGTTTACATTAGAGTCCACTCTTGGTGTTGTACATTCTATTTGTTTTGCCAAATAAATAATTATATGTATTGCCTGGAGAATCACATAGAGGAGCCCGGTGGGTACAGTCCATGGCATCTCAAAGAGGCAGACAGGACTAAGCAACTAACACCTTCACTTTTGTCCACCAGTAGAGTACCATAAAGAAGAGCTTCACTATCCTAAAGATCCTCTGTGCTCCACCTGTTCCTCACTGCATCCCTCTAGCGCTTGGTAACCACTGATCTTTTTACTGTCCGCTGTATCATCTCTCCCAGGATGTCACGTAGTTGGAATCATACAGTATATAGCCTTTGCACATTGACTTCTTTCACTTAATAATATGCATTTAAGTCTCCTCCATGTCTTTTCATGGTTTACTATCTTCTTTCTTTTTAGCTCTGAATGATATTCTGTTGTTTGGATGTATTCCAGATTATTTCATCCATTCACCTACAGAAAGACATCCCGTTGCCTCCAACTTTTGGCAGTTATGAGTAAAGCTGCTGCAAACATTCATGTGCAGGTTTTTGTGTGGATAAAAGGTTTTCAACTCATTTGGGTAAATGGCACGGAGTCCTACTGCTGGATCAAATGGTAAGTAGTACAAGCATGCTTCGTTTTGCCAAGAAATTTCCAAACTTCCTTCCACATGGCTGTACCATTCTGCATTCCCACCAACAATGAGCGAGAGCTCCTGTTGCTCCACAGCTCTGTCACCATTTGGTGTCAGTGTTTCAGATTTTGGCCATTCTGGTAATCACGTTCACTTTTAATAATAATCATTAGCATTTGTAAGCACTAACCAGGGGTCAAGCCTATTTTAAGCACTTTCCAACTAGAATCTCATTTAATCACACTACCACTATGAGGAAAGATCTATCATTATTTCCATTTTACAGGTGGTATAACTGAGGAAGAAAGAAGTGATATACTAGGCCCATGGTCACAGCTAATAAGTGACGGTGCTGGAATTCTGGCTTAGGAAGACCTTCTCTCTCAACATATGCTCCCCACTTCCTCTAAAATATCAACTGTGACTTTAAAAGTAAACAAAACAATTCTTGTACATCCTTACCTTCATTGTTTCCCTCCTTTCCTTCAGAATATTTTCATTTATTTTAGCAATATGATTCTTTGCACATCGTCAAAATGAAAAGACTGGCCCAAACTTGTCTGATCAAGAATCACCTTTCCATATCTCTTAATTTACAGCTATCCAAACACTTAACACTATAGTATATTGGGCTCTCTCTTTTTTTTTTTTTTTACATGAAATTTCTCCTTCTGATTGCCCTTAAGAGAGCAAACAAAGGCTGAGAGTCACATTATTAATTATGACAGCAAAACTTTCAATACAATTTAACTCAAAATACACATTCTCTAAACTGGATTATTCGCTAAAAAGAGTCACACATCATAAAAAACTGTTATTGTATCTTCCAGAATCTATAGACAAAAGGAGGCAAAGAAATAGCATTCACCAGGCACTTGCTAATAATCATGGAAATAAAAATTAAGATGATGACATTACTTTCCTTGTTAAACTGAATTACAATTCCCACTCATTCCTGGTGCAATAAAATTGGTAATTTTCACACCCTGAAAATTAATGTAAAAGTTCTGGAAGACAATTTGGCAACCTGTTTATGTTCACTGACCCCAAATTTTCAGTTTAGAAATTAACCCTAAAAAATTAGAACTGTCCATAATGATTTATGATGTACAAGGATGTTCATTCCAGCCCACCAGACTCCCCCATCCCTGGGATTCTCCAGGCAAGAATACTGGAGTGGGTTGCCATTTCCTTCTCCAATGTATGAAAGAGAAAAGTGAAATAATTACCAAATAAAAAAGATGGGGAAGATACGGGAAAACGTCAAGCTGACTCTGCAGAGTAAAAGAGGGCCCTGCTCCTCACAGGCTGCCGGAACCTCCCATGCAGGTGGGCTGGCTCCTNGATTCTCCAGGCAAGAATACTGGAGTGGGTTGCCATTTCCTTCTCCAATGTATGAAAGAGAAAAGTGAAATAATTACCAAATAAAAAAGATGGGGAAGATACGGGAAAACGTCAAGCTGACTCTGCAGAGTAAAAGAGGGCCCTGCTCCTCACAGGCTGCCGGAACCTCCCATGCAGGTGGGCTGGCTCCTCCCCATGGAGCCAAGAACCTCAGAACTCAGGTTCTAGGAAGGCTCTGATGTGCACTTTGGCCCCTTCCTGAGCCAAGTCTAGGGCCCAAAGTCAACACTTCAACTGGCTGTCCTTGAAAAAGAAATTTCTTTTACCAAGTGGAACCCAAGATAGGATAGAAAATAGTTTAAATTTGGCTTTCTAATAAATGGATTTCTACTGACGAATCTTGTGCCCAGATGAGATGTCTTCCTACCTCTTCAGTAGGAAATCTTAAATAAATTGACTGATGCTCTGTAGGAAAATGTGGAATGTCTACAACTTTAGCGACAGGAGAGGGAGTCTTGCCAAATTCAAGTCCTGGAATTTTAAATTTCTGTCCAAGAGTTTGACACCTCTTTTCTCTCAGCCATAAACAATGTGTGGTACCACTGTAGGCAACTGATGACATCTTGGTAAGTGACCTCTTCTGATAAGGTATCATTAACCCACTCAAGGCATTTGGACATCAAGGATTAAAGAGCACTGGTGAGTTGTCAAAGGTCACAAAACCGATGGAGAGGAAGGCTCTCTGAACCTCGCCTGGACTGTGCATCTTTTCTGTATTACTCGGAAGCCCTGAACACACGCTGCTCCCACTAATACATCATCCGATGAGTATTTACTGTATCTTCAGCCTGGTGCTGGAAATGTTTACTTCTCATCCTCACAGTAACCCTATGCAGTGGATTTTACTTACAAATGAGAAGGTTGAGGTGCAGGGAGAATAAGTAACCGGCCTCATCTTACTCTGCTAATAGATGCCAAGGGGAGACCGTATATTATGCTCGGCAAATCTCAGCATTTCCAGACTTTTCCCAGGAAGTTCATTATTGCAGACCTTACATAAGAAAAACACACACATATTATTCCATAGGCTGTGGAGTCAATGCCCAGTTATGCTTACGGCCCATTTAAGCTCACTTAACAAGCTTCTCCATAACCTGCTTACATAGAATCCTATTCTAACCACACTCTGGGGCATAGGATGCAGTTGTTCAACACTGGAGTAAGACACACTCCATGAATCACGGCATACATATGATGAGACCTGCACTACAGTTAAGCCTGAGGTCATCACATGTGCTTCTTGTAATTAACTGACATCCTTGTTCATATATTTAGTTTTATAAAGTGATCTTCTTTTATACTATCTGAAACAAACCAAGCCTATACTCAAAGGCAGCCCTCACTCCCCCCAAAAATGCAATGTGAGCCACAATGTAATTTAAAATTTCCTAATGGCTCCATTAAAAATCCTTAAAAAAAAAAACAGGTGAAATTATTTTAATGTTTTATTTAACCAAATATATCCTAAATATCATTAAAACAGTGATCAAAATAAACCATTAATGAATTATTTTACTTTATTTTCACTCTGCCATTGAAAGCCAGTATATATTTCAGACTCACGGCAGGCCAATTCAGACTCGCCCCATTCCAACGCCCAGTAGCCACATATATGCCTGCTGCTGCTGCTGCTAAGTCACTTCAGTCGTGTCCGACTCTGTGTGACCCCACAGACGGCAGCCCACCAGACTCCCCCATCCCTGGGATTCTCCAGGCAAGAATACTGGAGTGGGTTGCCATTTCCTTCTCCAATGTATGAAAGAGAAAAGTGAAAGTGAAGTCGCTCAGTCTGTCCGACTGTTAGCGACCCCATGGACTGCAGCCCACCAGGCTACTCCGTCCATTGGATTTTCCAGGCAAGAGTACTGGGGTGGGGTGCCATTGCCTTCCCCGATGCCTACTGTCTACCAAATTGGACAATGCAGCTCTAGAGAGATCTTGTCAGATTAATTCATTTTGCACAATGGCCACAAGAACAGGTAGGCACTGAGGAAACTGCATCAGGTCTGAGTTGAGGTGCTAGTCCAGTATTTGCCTAATTGGATTTTACTCAAACAATGCCATATCTTGGAGAATCAGCTACCACAAGTATCTTTTTGTTTTGTTCTGTTTCTTGTGGTAAGAACACTTAACACAAAATCCACCTGCATGCCACTGCAGTTTTCTCTTAATTGGCTTGCCCTCTCCAATCCATTCTCTATGTGGCACCAGAATATCTTTCAGTTCTTTGATTGCACCTTGCTTCTTCTCATCTAGAGTCTTTGATCCCTCTAGAATTCTCTCCCTACCCCGACTCTGTCTCTTTACCTGGTTGAGTCCTATTAACTCTCAGCTCTCCATTCAATCCTTCCTTCCTCAGAGAATTCTCCCCTGACCACCTCCCCAACTATAAATCTTCTAAAATATTCCCAGCAGCACCACATGCTTCTCACTGAAACAGCTCATTATCCCTGGCGTGTGGTCACTGTCTGCTTTCCCAGGTGGAATGTCAGCTCCATAGGAGCAGAGACTGGGTCTGCTTTGTCCCAGCAAGAGACTGGGTCTGCTTTGTCCCAGCACAGCATCTACTATCTATGGAACCAGAGGAGTTCCATAAGTATGTGCTGAATGGATGCCGATCAAGATATCTCAGATGAGATATGCGTACATTCACCACACTGTTCTAAGTAAGCAAACATAGGAATGCCTATGAATAATTGTTAGTAAATTGACCATTTCAAATTTTATGTGTCAAAGAAGGAAATATTTGGAACAGATTTCAGTTGCAAGTCTCATCACTGCTCTTAAACAAGGCTTTCAGTGTGCCCTATTGGCTGTGAGGAATCTCTCCTTTTACAAATTTTCAAGTGAAAAACATAGAAGAAGATGGTTCAGTCAGAGCCTAGAACAGAGAAATCAATATGCCAGGGAAGAAAGTAGGATTCCAACTCTGAATCCCCTTCAGGGAGGCTCATCATTATATTAAACTTTGAAGAAATTTATTTATTCTCTATGCTAAAGTGAGAAACTATCATTTTTTTATATTTTATTCTTTTGCTAGTTGGAATCTTTAGCAAAAAATGTTACCTTTCTCCATGGTGCATCCATTAAAAATGACTGCACTCAGCAGTCCCTTGTAGGTACTTGAGACTGGTCGCTTTGGTTTATTATCCCTCTACCCTGAAACAGTTCTAATTAATGGTTTGTTGTTTTCTCTGGAAAGCGAACACTTTATTCCAAGGAAAGTGGCAAATCCCTGAGATAAACTGTATGATAATCAAGCACCTGAATGTAGGTTTCTCTAGGAATTGAAATTATTTCCTGAGAAATTCAATGTGTCTGTTTCTCCAGGAGAAACTCTCCTGCCAACTTTGTATTTTACAGATGCTCTTATGTTCACACACTCTTTTGTTCCATAATAGTGGGCAGTTTCGAGGATTGGTACGCCCCAGCCTACTAACAGCAGAAAACGACTTACTCATTTTCAACTACAGCATCATGTGGGCAAAAAGTTGTCCTGATCCCAACAGAGGCTGAGAACGTGACCTCTTCTCTTTCTCTGTTCTCCTCTTTAATTCTGCTCCTGTGAACTCTGCTGGAAAAGCAAAGCAAAAGTGACACCCTGCTGTCAGCCCAAGGACACATCACCTTTTATGAAGCAGAGCTTAACTGGGATCTAAGAGCTTCAGTCCTGTAGTAGGTTTCACACAATGTCCGTCTGTTCCCAGGAAAGTTAACCTGAGGTCAGGGAGCTTGATAGCAGAGGAAACTATCAATCTGGTTAAAAGACTTTTTGTAAATCATTTATACCCTGAATGTTTAGGGCTCTTGTTCCAGCATCCCAAGTTCCTCGGCATTATTTCCAATACAGTGTTTGTATGGAAAAGGCTCTAGCTGAGACCAAGTTACTCAGTCTATGAATTCCTTTTTATTCCGATCATTTTCCTTCATGCATCCTAAGATCTACCATCAGATCTTAACATCTCTGATGATGTTCGTGTGCACATTATTCTCCTGCCCAGAATTTTGGCCTCAAATCCATAGCAATCCAGGTAATAATACTGAGCCTCATATTTGCATCCTGGGAACATTGGTGGGACATTCCTTATTATACCTGCATGTGTGTCTTATACTGGTGTTATAACAAATCATCATAGATTGTTACTTAGAATGACACATTTATCATCTCATAGCTTGAGAGGGCAGAAGTCTGAAATGTGTCTTACTGGGCTGACCAGGAATCAACAGGGTTGATTTCTTCTGGAGAATTCATTACTTTACCTTTTTCAGCTTCTATTGACAACTTCTCAAGGGCCATCTGGGCTTGTGGTCCCTTTGTCCACCATCAAAACACATCACTTGAACTTCTGATCATATTAGCCTATCACCTTTCCCTCTGCTACTGGTCAAACCTCCATCTGCCTCCTTCTGCATGATCATTACAATTATGCTTATAATTACATTTAGGGCCCACTTGGATAATCCAGAATAATCCCTCCATCTCAATTTAACTTAATCCCATTTGCAAAATCTCTTTTGCCTTAGGAGATAACACATTCACAGACTCTGGGGATTAGGACATAGACATCTTGAGACCACTATTCAGCCTACCATGAGACCTATACCCTTAGTAGTCAAGCAGTCAAAGTCACTCAGTCCTGTCTGACTTGTGACCCCATGGACTGCAGCTCACAAGGTTCCTCTGTCCATAGGATTCTCCAGGCAAGAATACTGGAGTGGGTTGCCATTTCCTTCTCCATTCTTTATTCTACTATACTTTTTAAACTATACTATACTATACCTTTAAACTATATTTAAACCCTTATGGCATTTTGTTGATGCTGATCACCACAATTCTTTCTCTGAACCACCATACTACAATGCCCTCTAATTCTTTTTTTTTTTTTTTTAAGGAGCCAGGTGTTTTTGTTTTTTTGTGTGTGTGTTATTATTTTTATTTATTTATTTTACTTTACAGTACTCTATTGGTTTTGGCATACATTGACATGAATCTGCCATGGGTGTACACGAACTCCCAAACATGAAAAATGGACTCATTTGTTGTTTTTTAAAACAATTCCACATAATGTTACTAGTGGGACACCCCCCGCCCCCAAGCCAATCTTCAAAGCAAGCTGCTTTATAGAACTTTCCCAACTGTGCGAGAATTTTGGAGTTAACTAGCAACAAGCCTGAAAATGTGGTTACATATATAAGTACAAAGCTGGTTCATCAAATCCCTGTTCTGGCCCTCAACCCAATGCATTTCAACTAAGGCATCATCTGCCTCCTTCTTAACGCTTATCAGACACTTGAATAAGTAACGTCCAGCCACTCGATACCTTTAATATTGCCCTTTTGTCACTTCACATAAACCAGCAACAGAGCTGGTGTTCAAACCCCCAGCCAGTATAAACCAGGTGGACTTTGTGCTTTATCAGCTTCTTAGTGGTAAGAGTCTCCATCCTAGGCTCAAAGTACAGGCTTTTTCTAATGATGAAACAGCAGACTCGTCCTCCCCAGCCTCTTACCCCATAATACACACAGGTAGTCTTCACCTGTCCTGCAGAACCCAGCATCCTGCTGAACAAGAGCTCCTGGATTCAGAAATCAAATCCCTTTTAAATGATAAGAACAAAATATCTCAGAATACAAACAGCCATGAGTTCACATAAGGCAGCCATTAGGTAATGGTAAAATATATTGTTTGGGCTCTGCTGCCTAGGAAAGAGTGGGGAAATGAGCTTTTAATCTGCTGTCTTCCACTGAGTAATTTTTTTGAAGGACCAGATGACTAATGAAAAGAACAAGAGGATGGATTCAGTACACATTCTCCAGGACATTTCACAAACATGAACATTTTTTCTATTTATAATCCTTAAATGTCATCTAGTTCACTGTCTACTTCTGGGATTCTCCATACCAACACCAAACACATACTTAAAAAAAAAAAACTTTCCAAATATCCAAAGTAGCTGATTTCACTTCTTAACAATCTTCTCAGGAAAGAGTTTCTAAACATGAATTTAGGTACTTTTCCAGCATTTCCAAATGCAATGCAGCAACTCTCTCTCCCATCCTGGAGGAGCTATTTTCATCTTGTTGTGCAATTTAACACATGGTAATACAAAACAGTTAACAGAAACTGATTTCCACATTCTGGAGGGAGCAAACTTTGAAAGTGAAGGCAACTTATTTTTAACTTCTATGTGAAATGACTTTCAGAAGAAAGACTTAAGGGTTTTTAAAATGACCAAGAGTTTTCAGGACCATTTCTGATTATGCCTTATTTTAAGATGTCAGAGGATGGCTAAAATAAAAATGAAAAAGAATTCATTTATGGGGATTTATATTTTGTGGAATCCACTGGGAGGCTGTTTCCCTTCCCCTCCTCCACTATAACTTTCATATCATTAGTGGAAGCATTATTTTAAACCAATCTATTGCCCATTTCCTGAGGCACTGCTCTGGGTATCTTCCTGCTGCTTTATTGCATTGATGACCATCATTATTCTTTCTTTATGGGATTTGAGCAAAAAATGAGCACTTGTGACAATATTCACATCTGAGCTAAAGCGACTTAATTTTCCAAGTTGGCTTCATAAGGCAAAGTAGTAAGTGCTTTATTAAAATCTAGATAATAAAATTAGCCCATTTATCTACTAACTGGTGCTTCCATCACATTATTAAATACATTTGTTATGTGAAACTCCTATATATATACCACAGTAAAGCCAAATAATCATAAATATTTGGGGTTTCCTCTTTTTTCCATGCTAAGCAGAATTTTAAGGTTAGCGCTTGACATGCAGCGAAAACCATCAATGTAAACTATTTAACCTCTCTTGAAGTCACATTTATATCAAAGGGCTCCGTGTAGAAAGCTAAGAGGTTAGAAATATTATTTTTACATGTATCCTTGAGAAGAAAAAGTGTTTAAATGCTACTGGGCTAAATGAAGTTGCCTCCAAAATTATAATTTTACTTTGGTGGGGTGGGAGGGTATGGAGAGAGCAATGGCAGAAAGACTATCGGTTTCACGTATTTTCACTTCTAGAACTCCGATCTCACACAAGTTGAGCAGCCTGATTTGCAAGCCTAGGAAACAGTCACAGGATGAAATATACCAGAAGAAACCAGGTTTATTAATCATCAATCCTGCAGAAATATGTGTTAATAGGAAAAGTCCTTAGTGTTCAGATTTACTTCATTACTTATCTGGAAAACCTCACAAGAGCTCCGTCCCAGAGACAAATCAAAAGGATTTACGGGGTACTTTTCAGCCATCGAAAGGAATACAGTATTGTCATTTGAGATAACATGGATGGGTATTATGCTAAGTGGGATGGGTCACAGAACGACAACTGCCGTATGATTCCACTTATATGTGGAATCTAAAAATAAACGAACAAAACAGAGACAGGTTCATAGATACAGAGAACAAACTGGCGGCTGCCAGAAGGGAGGGTGCGGTGGCGGAGTAACAAAATAGGTGAAATAGGTGATGGGGACTGAGAGGCACAGGCTTCAGCTGTGAAATAGGTAAGTCATGGCATGTAATTTACAGCGGAGAGAATATTGTCAATAACATAGTAATAACTTTGTATATGACAAATGGTAAATAGACTTACTGGCGTAACTGTACGTAAATATCAAGTCACTATGATATCCACCTGAAAATAATATGATCTTACGGGTCAATTATATTTCAATTTTTTTTCTTCAAAAAGGATTTAAGCCTGAATTTATTTAGAGGAATAGTTCAATGAATATTTGACTCCAAACCTACTTTTCACATCCCTCCCCACCCCTAACCAGAGTCCTTTCATTCTCTCTAATCACCCAGAATCTTTGGAGACTGACACAGCCTCCGATTTGCTAAGAAATGGGGATGGTGTCTTAGATCAGGGCTAAATTCAACAGTGAAGGAATAAGTAGGAATTTTTCAAATAATTTTCTAATCTAAATTCTGAGTGCACACAAACAACCCAGAATCTTTGGAGACTGACACAGCCTCCGATTTGCTAAGAAATGGGGATGGTGTCTTAGATCAGGGCTAAATTCAACAGTGAAGGAATAAGTAGGAATTTTTCAAATAATTTTCTAATCTAAATTCTGAGTGCACACAAACTAGGCAAATAAAGTTTTACCCATTCCTTAGTGGAAGTCATTTTGTATACTTGGGTGGTGTGAATCATCCATTCTGGAAAAGATCAAAGCCTGGTCTCTCAGCTCACCTTTCACTCCACTCCAGAGACCAAGATATTATGAAAATAACCCTCTGATTCCCAGAGAAGGCATTTTCTATCTCTTTTATGAAGTACCAGCCAAAGACTTCACATATTTTCGGAAACAGTGACAAATTGTTGCAGGGAAGCTACGTGTCTTTAGTAGGAGGGGATGATTTATTTTTCACTCTTTCTTAACTAGAACAATTAATTGGTAACATAATAAAAACTCTCAGCAGTCAGTGAAAAATGGCCTAAACCCTGAATAGAGTGTGAGGGGAAAGAAAAAAAGGAAAAAGAAAGTATTCTCTCCAGTTTAATTGCAAGAGTTGATGTCTGAGGAATTCCTGTCCTTCTTTTGTTTCTGTGGATTGCTGATTGTAAGGCTTAAACACCTGAGAAGTTTGCCTTGTTAGAACAAAGCCAAATTAAAATCAAAAGGCTTATTTCTTGCTCTTAAAAATAAGAGAATAGAAGTCCTCTCTTCTTTTCATGAGTTTTGTTTTTTTTTTAATCGACCTGTAATTATGAATTTTCTCTGACCCTTTTGAGATGTATGTAAACCTTTCTTTTTTAAAGTATTTTGTCATTTTACAGTCCAAGAATGTCTTTCTCAAGGACCTAGGAGCCATTGAATTCCTTCAATTCTCCCAGTCTCTGGGAAGTTAGAAGCCTGACTTTGGCAGGAGCCTTGCTCCAAGTTGCAAAACTACTTCCTGTCATAAAGCTATGAGCAGTTTATTTTCTCTTTGTGTAAAGTCGATTGGCTAACCCAGATGGTTAATCCACTTATCAGGTAAATTTAGTGACAATTTACTGTTAAGTCACTGTGAGTGACAAATGTGCTGTTAAGTCCTCTGACTTGAGGACTAATTATTGTTTATCTTGAGAACATTGTAGGGAATGTTCTCGGCTATATGAGGCAGTCGGATGTCTTTCTGTTTTTGTAATTTCTTAGCAGTTGCCTGTTATGAGCATCACATACTGGTTTAATGATTATTTAAGGACAAAACACTTTCTCTGTTTCTACTGACTGTGAAGAGGTTTTCTGGGTTGGGAGAAGAGTTTTGTTTTCAGTTATTTTTTTCCCAACATATTAATGGTTTTATCCTCAGATCCTAATTGAAACGTGCCACGCTTGGAAGCCTGGAATATGAACTAAAAATCTCAGGGAAAAACACATTCCTTTTAAAATTTTCCCATGAGTCCTGTTGCTTGTTAACCTTGAGACATTCTCTCCTATTGGTCGCACACAGCTGATAAGAATGGCAAAAATAAAACCTATGTGATGATGTTTCTTTTAGTTTAGGGAGTAGCAGAGTTCCATCCTTTTGAAGGTTGAGCAAGATATAGGTGTGTTTTTTAATTCCTCTGGCTTTAATACAATTCAAAGACATGTGGCACATTCTCTATGATTCAGTTCAGTTCAGTCACTCATTTGTGTCCAGCTCTTTGCAACCCCATGAACCACAGCACACCAGGCCTCCCTGTCCATCACCAACTCCCGGAGACCACCTAAATTCATGTCCATTGAGTCGGTGATGCCATCCAACCATCTCATCCTCTGTCGTCCCCTTCTCTTCCTGCCTTCAGTCTTTCCCAGGATCAGGGTCTTTTCCGATAAGTCAGTTCTTCGCATCAGGTGGCCAAAGTATTGGAGTTTCAGCTTCAGCATCAATCCTTCCAATAAGCATTCAGGGATGATTTCCTTTAGGATTGACTGGTTGGATCTCCTTGCCATCCAAGGGACTCTCAAGAGTCTTCTCCAACACCACAATTCAAAAGCGTCAATTCTTCAGGACTCAGCTTTCTCTATAGTCCAACTCTCACATCCATACATCCAACTGGAAAACCATAGCTTTGACTAGAAGGACCTTTGTTGACAAAGTAATGTCTCTGCTTTTTAATATGCTATTTATGTTGGCCATACCTCTTCTTCCAAGGAGCAAGCAACTTTTAGTTTCATAGCTGCAATCACTATCTGCAGTGATTCTGGAGCCCCCAAAAATAAAGTCTCTCACCGTTTCCCCTTTTCCCCCATCTATTTGCCATGACGTGATGGGACCAGATGTCATCATGATCTTAGTTTTCTGAATGTTGAGCTTTAAGCCAACTTTTTTACTCTCTTCTTTCACTTTCATCAAGAGGCTCTTTAGTTCTTCTTTATTTTCTGCCATAAGAGTGGTGTCATCTGCATATCTGAGGTTATTGATATTTCTCCCTGCAATCCTGATTCCAGCTTGTGCTTCATCCAGCCTGGCATTTTGCATGATGTACTCTGCGTATAAGTTAAATAAGCAGGGTGACAATATATAGCCTTGACATACTTTATGAATATTCACTAATAAAAACCATTGTGTGGGTTAGTCACTCAGTTGTGTCTGACTCTTTGTAACTCCATGGACTGTAGCCTACCAGGCTCCTCTGTCCATAGAATCCTCCAGGCAAGAATACTAGAGTGGGTAGCCATTCTCTTCTCCGGGGGATTTTTCCAACCCAGGGATAGAACCCAGGTCTCCCACATTGCAGGCAGATTCTTTACTGTCTGAGCCACCAGGGAAGACTATAATTCAAATATTCTGGTTTTCTTTGCAACTATAAACTAAATTTTCCCAGGACTCACCAATCTGTGAAACAAATGAGACCATATTTTAAAAATGAAGTTTAATGGCTTATAACTCTCATCTGCTCACACAGTACATTAGTCCCCTGAAAGATTCATCTAACATCCCTGCCCCAGGAAAGAAAAAAGTCAGTTGCTAGCACAGCAGAACAACATGGAACGGGATCTCAAATGTGAGGCAAACGCATCATTCTCAAAACTGGAATTGGAAGTCAGGAGAACTGAAAATAACACAAAGTTTTGTTGCTGGGGGGAAAAAAAATGGGTGGATCTTTATCCTTACTTTTTTCTGAGAAAAAGTGAAATTGTTAGTTGCTCAGTCATGTCCAACTCTTTGAGACCCCATGGACTGTAGCCTGCCACACTACTCTGTCCATGGACTTCTCCAGGCAAGAAGACTGGAGTGGGTTGCCATTCCCTTCTCCGGGGGATCTTCTCGAATCTTCCCACAATTACTATTCTTCTCATGGCACATTTGTAATACTCCAGTATATTCAGTGTTCTAACAAAGTGGTTTCTTTTGCTCCCTCAATGTTTATTTTACCTTTCTCTTGATCAGAAAGCCTCTGAAAAAGTATATTATTAATTTTTATTGTCACTCTCATTAGAAGAACCTCTTCTTTCTTTGAGTCTAGTAGTCACATCTTCTGGGATCCAATATGACCAAGCTCAGATCATTCTGTACATATCTAAGGATGAACTTTCCAAGATGCAAATATGACTATATCATTCCCCTGCTTTGCATAGTTTAATAATTCCCCATAGGCTTCAGACTGAACTTCAAATCCATAGCTTAACCCCTGCCCCAAACCCTCTGAGATCCACCCCACTCATCTCTCATCTCCTTTCCTCCCAGACCCTACTCTCAAGATTCCAGCAATGACAGAGACTTCAGATTCCAGGAAGGCAGGAGTTTTGTGCCATAAACATGTTATGCTCTCAGCCTGGAATGTCCTTTCCCACATTATATCTAGCTAACCCAGCTCAACACATATCTTTTCTGGAAATGTTCTATGAGAACATTCCAGGTTAAAATTAGGGACCCTTCTTCTCTGTCCTCATAACACCCTGGGTGTGGCACTGTTGTATCCTTTGTAAGTCTGTGCTTTTATTTCTCTCTTACCCATTTGTCTAAATTCTATTCATAAAAAAAGAAGTATGTCATATTTATTTGGAGGGTTTCTTGCACCAACTAAATAAAGTAGATACTCCATAAATACTGATAATAGATTACCCATCAATCAACAGTTAGTATGAATCACTATAAAAGGAAGCCACAGTCCATACCATCTGTGAAGCCACCCATTAATTTCATAAGCTCTCCTTCATTTTCTGAAGACCCAACTCTTAATTAAGAGTTGGAAATACAAAGCACATCCTCAAAGTTATCAGTTGTCACAACCAGGACACAAAGCTTCTTGCTCAAGCTCTGTGGGAGAGGGCAGCAGTTACAGCAGCTTGATGAAGTTCAAGGGTACTGATTGCAGCTCAGACACTCAGCCCAGAAGGACAGCCAACTCCATGAGTCACCACGTTTGAACCACGCACAGCGGCAACTCCTCTTCCAGGGCCAGAACCAAGAGTTTTCAAACTTGGAAGACCGGTGGCTTTCGCTAAGTGTCCAAATTACCATCATACACTGTTAGCTTGTGCTGTCACAATTTCTTCTTTTTTTGTCTTCTGGACAATATTTTTGCCTTTGTCTCTCTCCCATATAAACAGAATATCCTTCCTCTTTCCATCAGAGTCCTGATTCTCACTTTGTTTCTTTTCAGCTCCTTTTATAGATAATGCCTTGTATTTTTATCTCAAAATATTCTATCCTCTCTAAAAAGCTAAATTCCTCAAGGTTTCTGTCTTCTTAAGAGGGAAAAAAAAAACAGGGGATGTTTACAACACATGTAATTGGCATCACCAACTCAATGGGCATGAGTTTGAGCAAGCTCTAGGAGATGGTGAAGGGAAGCCTGGCATGCTGCAGTCCATGGGGTTGCAAAGAGTCGGACACGACTGAGTGACTGAACAACAAATTGGTGAGTATTTCCCGTAGTAGTACAAATACTGTGCATTAGAATAATTAGCTCAGGGATCAGATTTCCTGGAAAGCAAAATGAGGTCACTTGGGAAAATCTCCCTGAAACTTGCCATGAACTCTACTGGCCCTTTGGATCCTGGGCTCGTGCAGAACTGAGTTCTCTTGTCTCTTGTGTGGCCACCACAGTCCCAAGCAGCCTGGGGATTATAGAATGATCTACCCTGAACTTTTGGAACTCTTTGCCGTCACACACTATGCCAGACTGTATGTGTCCCTCTTGATTAATCTTCAAGGACTTCTGACTCAGGCTTTAAGTCATTAGCTTGAGTTAAAGGAAAATGTATTATATGATTGCTAAGCTTTCAGGGACTATTATATTTTTCATAAACCATGCAATAAATTCATGAGATTTTTTTACTGTCCTTCCCCAGTTTGTCCGGCAGACAGAATGCAAAATTTGCCCTTAATCCTGATAAAAACAGATATCAATTGCAAATACAATTTATGTCACCCTTCCTTTCAGAAGAAAAATAGGCTTTTGTTTTTATAATGATGCTATCAAATACCAGTTCAAATGATACCAGACATCAGTTTTCAGTTACTATATGACATCAGAAGCCCTCTGCTTGAATTTTATGACAGATAATTTTAATACATTGGCATTTGTAATATTTGAGCAAATATATACGTGCTCAAATGAAGGTTCATCAGCACTTCACATCCAGACAGCTCTTCAGTCTTTAGTTTTGGAATTGGAGGCTTTCCTGAATAAGTGACCTTTGTCTCATCTGTAATTCAGAGTTTCCATCCCAGGAAATTCATGATCAGGTCCCAAAGACATGCACATACTGAGAAGCAAGGCAACCTCGAGGGGGGATGGCAGCCCCAGAGGATAATGCTGCACAGTCCGTAGCTGAATCACATCCACACAACAGCCCAGTAGCCCAGGGCTGGCTCTCCATGGGGCTGGGAATAAGCCATCTCCCTCGGTTCCTCTGTTGCACTCTGCCCAAGCATTGCCAAATAGGCTCCCAGGAGATTGGACCAAAGACAAATGCCTAAAAATTACACATGTAACTCAGCACATAAATCCAAAATAATACCACACTAATGCTGGAGAAAACTCTTGAGAGTCCCTTGGACAAAAAGGGGGCCAAACCATTCAGTCTTAAAGGAAACCAACCCTGAATATTCTTTGGAAGGACTGATGCTAAAGCTGAAACCCCAATACTTTGGCCACATGATGCAAAGAGCCAACTCATTGGGAAAGACCCTGATGCTGGGAAAGATTGAGGGCAAAAGAAGGGGGCGACAGAGGATGAGATGGTTGGATGGCATCACTGACTCAATGGACATGAGTTTGAGCAAACACCGGGAGACAGTGAAGGAGAGGGAAGCCTGGCGTGTTGCCATTCATGGGGTCACAAAGAGTCGGGCATGACTTAGTGACTAAACGACAACAAATGTTCACTCAGAGAATCCAACCAAGAGCCATAATGTAGATGATTCTGTGTTTTCACTCATTTAATCCAACCAAGAGCCATAATGTAGATGATTCTGTGTTTTCACTCATTTAATCCAACCAAGAGCCATAATGTAGATGATTCTATATAAGAGAGTCTTCTCTAGATTATAAACTTCTCCTTGAGGCCAAAGATGTTGCCCCTTTCTCACTCTCTGTCTACAGCTTCACGCAGAGAGGAGTTCAGGAAATACTTGTTCTCTCATATAACCTGGCCACCTGGTCTAAGTCCTGCGAGACATACCACCTCACCAATGCCCTCCACATCTCAGCACTGCCCCTGCCTCTCCAGGCACACCAAGGCCTTTCTGCTCTTTTCCACACCTGCATAGGTGTCTGCAAAGATTTCCTTCCACTGTGGATTATGTCATTGCTGGCTCATCCAAGCGGCTCAATTGACTTGGGACTTTCAACTATCTAGTGCAGACAGAGGAGGTCACCTCTCCTCTGTCTTCTGGACTTGTTTCCTGAAAGTTTAGCCAAGGGTGGGGATTTAGCAATCCCTGAGCATGCTCCCATCTCTGCCAGAACATTCTGCACTCCCCTGCTCCCAGAAACTTTGGTGTGCCCTGGCCACTGGCCAACCTTTGGCAAAGCATAAAAAAAAAAATAATGGCATAATCAACAAAGTCCTCAGAACTGTGTAGGAAGCCTGACAAAACAAGCAACATTCATCAAGAGCCTACTATGTGCCAGCATGTAAAAAGAATTTCTCATCCTGGGTAGGAGCAAAATAATAATAATAACCTGAATTCATTAAGGTTTTCAGCTGTAAAACGTTGGACACAAAAGGCTACTTAAGAGAAAACTGAGTTGTCCCAGAGTAATGCTTGGGGCTTCCCAGGTGGTACTAGTGGTAAAGAACTCATCTGCCAATATGGGAGAAGTAAGAAACGTGGGTTCGATCCCTGGGTGGGGAAGATCCCCCGGAGGAGAGCATGGCAACCCATTCCAGCATTCTTGCCTGCAGAATCCCATGGACAGAGGAGACTGGTGGGCTACAGTCCATGGGGTCACAAAAAGCAGGACACGACTGAACGTGCACATGTGCACACAAAGTGATCCTTGAGACTTCCCTGGGAGTCCAGTGGCTAAGACTATTCTCTCAATACAGGGAGGCTGGGTTCCATCCCTGGTTGGGGAACTAGGTCCCACATGCCACAACTAAGCGTTCACAAGCTGCAGCTAAAGAGTCCCCATGCCGTAACTAAGACCCAGTGCAGCCAAATAAATAAATAAGTGCGCTTATTTTCTAGAGTGGTTTCGTTCAGATACACGCTTTGGCAAACAGTGGCCTCTGCTGGGTTCTACCCAAGGTCAGGCACTGATGCTGATTCTGTTGCAGTGTTTCCAGGGGACAGGAGTGCCAGAGCCATGAACTTGCTGTAAGGCATCAAGAGTTTCTCAGAACAGGGACTTCCCAGGTGATTCAGTGGCTTAGACTCAGTGCTTCCAAAGCAGAGGGCACCAGTTTGATCCCCGGTCAGGGAATTAAGATCCCACATGCCAACTGGCATGGCCAAAAATAATAATTTTTTTAAATGCTTAATAATTTAAAGTATAGATTTTTATTTTATCTTTTTAGTTTTCTGAATGTTGAGCTTTTTTTTTGCTTTTTTTTAAAATTTATTTATTTATTTTTGGTATTTATTTATTTGTTTGTTTGTTTCTTTTTACATGAACTCCCAAACATGAACCCCCCTCCCACCTCCCACCCCACATCATCCCTCCAGATCATCCCCATAGTGGGTTGCCATTTCCTTCTCCAGAAGATCTTCCCGACCCAGGGATTGAACCCAGGTCTCCCACATAGTAGGCAATGTAGGCAGATGCTTTACCATCTGAGCCACAAGGGAAGAGCCCAATAATTTTAAATATAAATTTTTAAAAAAAGTTTCTCAGGACTCAGAAATGTGGAATGTTGACAACACAGGGGAGGCCAGGGAGCCATGGCAGGACCTAGGAAGCCCTGCCCCTCCTCACTTCTTGTTCTAATTTCAGCATCCAAACCTTTCTTCCCCACACTCATAGTCCATCCTCTAGGAACTGGTGAAGAACCACACAGAAGGATGCCCCCCCCACACACGCACACACTTATAAACAAATGAGTTCAAGGAGTGGGAAAGAAGTCTCTTCTTCCAACAGACCCTCTGGAAATAGAAGACCACACAGTAGCCCCTTCCCCTGCCCTCTCCCACCCTCCCTCATGATCAGAAAAATGATCCACCTTCATCCCTAACAGGGGAACCCACCAGAGCCGATTCACTAGTGAGGGTGGACCTGAGGGTCATTGTTTTGTTCAGTTTTCACTTGGGAAATGGGGCTTTTCTGACATTCTTTTGCTCAGTTGGGACTTCAGAAAATACTGGAAAGCAAAGCTTTCAAGTGCTATTTAGATGACAACTATGTCATTGCTTGACTCAGAACAGCAAAGTTGAGAGCAGCGGCTCTAAACACAGAGCCCATTTTCAGAATCCCCTAACCAAGCAACTGCGAAAAGTACCAGACACACCCCAATGACCTCACTGATACTCACAGGGAAAAAACAGATCTTCAAGTGAAGCCAGATGCAATTTTATATCCACACTGTTGCTGTCGACTGTTCCCAGCAAGTGGGAGAAGCAAGTTCCCACCAGGACCCTGCAGCCTGAGTGCTGGAGGCACAGAGTATGGAGATGAAGCCCTTTACTGTGTTTAAAAAGAAAAGACAGCAGAAGAAGATTTAAAACGTTGCAAAAACTCACAGCAGACTCGGTTTAGCAAACTCTGGATGGGACCAGTGGGACCGGAGCTCAAGCTACTGAATAAATACACCAAATACACCAAACCAAACAGGCCAGTTGACAGAAATTAGAAAGCGAGGAATATTCCAGAAATCCATTAGACAGCTGAGACTGGAAATGTGCCTCAAAATATTCAAAAGAGTATATGTATTTTTCCTAAAAAACTTAGCTATGTTCAGTTCAGTTGCTCAGTCGTGTCCGACTCTTTGCAACCTCATGAATCGCAGCACGCCAGGCCTCCCTGTTCATCACCAGCTCCCAGAGTTCACTCAGACTCACATCCATCGAGTCACTGATGCCATCCAGCCATCTCATCCTCTGTCGTCCCCTTCTCCTCCTGCCCCTAATCCCTCCCAGAGTCTTTTCCAATGAGTCAACTTTTCGCATGAGGTGGCCAAAGTATTGGAGTTTCAGGTTTAGCATCATTCCTTCCAAAGAAATCCCAGGGCTGATCTCCTTTAGCATGGGTTGGTTGGATCTCCTTGCAGTCCAAGGGACTCTCAAGTCTTCCCCAACACCACAGTTCAAAAGCATCAATTTTTCAGTGCTCAGTTTCTTCACAGTCCAACTCTCACATCCATACATGACCACTGGAAAAACCATAGCCTTGACTAGACGGACCTTTGTTGGCAAAGTAATGTCTCTGCTTTTCAACATGCTATCTAGGTTGGTCCTAACTTTTCTTCCAAGGAGTAAGCGTCTTTTAATTTCATGGCTGCAGTCACCATCAGCAGTGATTTTGGAGCCCCCCAAAATAAAGTCTGACACTGTTTCCCCTGTTTCCCCATCTATTTCCCACGAAGTGATGGGACCAGATGCCATGATCTTCATTTTCTAAATGTTGAACTTTAAGCCAACTTTTTCACTCTCCACTTTCACTTTCACAAGAGGCTTTTTAGTTCCTCTTCACTCTCTGCCATGCTATGTTACCCTCAAATAAAAGCTCTTACTTATATCTTACTTTCTAAATATACCAAACACTACTTTTTTGACCAAATGAATTGTTAATTACAATTCAGCTAGCAAAAAAAAAAAAAAAGGGATCAGAAAACTACTGAAAAGGGCCAGGCAGTAAATATTTTCAGCTTTGTGGGCCATACAGCCTCCGGTTCCACATGTCAATTCTATTGTTACAGCAGAGAAGCAGTTGTAGATGTATGTAAATAAACAGCAAGGCTGTGTTCCAATAAAATTTTGTTTACAAAAACAGATAACAGACTGAATTTGGCCTGTGGATCATTCTTTGTGAACCCTGACTGTCACAAATAAAATAATTCAGATCTGGCAAAGTAAGAGAAAACAGGTATAGTACTTTGTATATTTAAAATTTCCTAATATGCAGATCTGTCCAAATATCTTCGCCTCTTATTACAAAACACAGTTTTTAGTATACTGTATTGGTGTTTTTCTTTCTGGCTTACTTCACTCTGTATAATAGGCTCCAGTTTCATCCACCTCATTAGAACTGATTCAAATGTATTGTTTTTAATGGCTGAGTAATACTCTATTGTGTATATGTACCACAGCTTTCTTATCCATTCATCTGCTGATGGGAGAGCGAGAGGGTGGGATGATTTGGGAGAATGGCATTGAAACATGTATAATATCATATATGAAATGAATCACAAGTCCAGGTTTGATGCATGATACTGGATGCTTGGGGCTGGTGCACTGGGATGACCCAGAGGGACGGTACGGGGAGGGAGGTGGGAGGGTGCTTCAGGATGGGGAACATGTGTACACCTGTGGCGGATTCATGTTGATGTATGGCAAAACCAATACAATATTGTAAAGTAAATAGCCTCCAATTAAAATAAATAAATTTATATATATTTTTAAAAACACATTTTTTATAGCTTCCTTGCAGAGATTTTAAGTCTCTTTATTTCGGGTCCGCAGAGGTCACTTTCTCTGAGTTCCACTTTTCAAGCATGACAAAATCTTGGTGAGCAATTCACCAGGATCAGTTAGAAGCTAAGTGAAGGCTGGATGGATGGTTACAAATTCTGTTACAAATACAAATGGTAGAATCAAGAATGTCCATGCTTTCCATTACTTCAAATGTCTCACTGGAAGAATTTTTGTTTCCATTCCCTAAACCTCAGGGTCTGTGAATTTAAGTGCTAGTGGAGATGCTTCCACCAAAAAAGACAGTCAAGGTCCCATTAAACTCTCAGCTCTATCTGCCACCCAGGAACTTTGTGGTCCCCAAGCCAACAGGCCAGCAGGGAAGGAAAGGACTGCCCATCCTATCATGGGTGATAGATGGTGATCATCAGGAGACAGAATCGCTTTTACACAACAACGGCAGATATTTGATCACCCACATGATCCGTCATGGGCTTTCCTGGTGGCTCAGTGGTAAAGAATCCACTTGCTGAATGCAGGAGACGTGGGTTCGATCCCTGGTCTGGAAAGATCCCCTGGAGGAGGGCATGGCAACCTGCTCTAGTTAAAAAATCCCATGGACAGAGGAGCCTGGCATGCTACAGTCCTTGGGGTCACAAAGAGTCAGACACGACTTTGTGATTGAACTACAAAAACAACCAATACTTTAGATAAACAAACCTCCAATATTCCCTGTAGAAGGAAATGACAACCTACTCGAATATTCTTACCTGGAGATTTCCATGCACAGAGGAGCCTGGTGGGCTACAGTCCATGGGGTTGCAAAAGTGTCAGACTTGACTTAGCGACTAAATACCAACAACTAAACAAGATCCATCGCGGTGTATCAATACTCACTTGTCCAGTGCTGGTAGTGAATAGACAATAAAGTACAGCAGGCATGGCCCGAGATAGGAATGGTGGCCAGGGGCTCAGACTGCTCAGGGGATAAAGGACTGTGTCGCCCTCCAGGTAAGCCACCTGGACCAGAAGAGGCCCCAGCCAAGGGTGAGGGGAATGTGTAGGAGGAAAGGAGATGGAGATGGAGAGTACCACTGTGATCAGCACCTGCAGAAGCAGAGACTAGGTTCTTCTGACCATTCTCCTCCTTCTGAGTTTTCCCAGGAAAAGAGACCTATCAGAATCACTGGGAGTTGTCCTCACATGGAGTGGACTTATTATACAAAGCAAGTGCATGTAAATAGCACGAGTAGGCTTTGGTGGATGTGGTGATGTACCAACCAGTTCCCCACTACAGAACCAGGGGCCACTCTGCCAGCTACCAAAGTACTGAGAGCTGATGGCTCGTAGTTGAGACCCACCTGGAGAACTGCTGTCAGCTCAAGGTCTTACCCAAGATCACATGTCCTCTCTGGGGCAGTCCACATCCAGTGGCTGGTTGATGCAGGGCTTCATAAGTCTGCCACACTGGCTCAGTTAAGGACATCTGGGGATGCCATGCCAACTCCAGAGTTCTCTTCATGGGACAACCAGAGGCGTTTATTACAATTTCACTGCCGCTCAACGTCTCCTCTTGCCTGATCCAGTCCCTGTTCATCCCCAGTGGACACTGTTCCTGGGAGCACTGACCACTAAACTTCTCGCACAAACATTTCCACTTTGAGTCGTCTTCCCAGGGAACCCACCATAACTCAGCAAGTACATGTGAGGATTCACTGGGCACTCTGCTTTTATATGAAACGGAGAGGTGATAACAATTCTTACCTCATAGCATGGTAAGAAGTCAATAAGCTAAACTGGTGAAAAGCAGTGAAAATGTTAGTCACTCAGTCATGTCTGACTCTGCAACCCCATGGACTTTAGCCTACCAGGATCCTCTGTCCATGGAGTTCTCCAGGCAAGAGTACTGGAATGGGTTGCCATTTCCTTCTCTAGGGGATCTTCCTGATCCAAGGAAGGAACTCAGGTCTCCTAAATTGCGGGCAGATTTTTTACCATCTGAGCCACCAGGGAAGCCAAACTTGTTGAAAGAGCTATGCAAACTGTAAAGTGCAAAAAAAAAATTAACATAGCTTTGGTTAATTATCAGTACACAGGACTGTGATTACTTTTCTATCTCAGGATGTATTGGATTGACCCAAAAGTTCATTTGTGTTTCTGAAAGATGATGCTGTGAAAGTGCTGCACTCAATGTGCCAGCAAATTTGGAAAACTCAGCAGTGGCCACAGAACTGGAAAAGGTCAGTTTTCATTCCAATCCCAAAGAAAGGCAATGCCAAAGAATACACAAACTACTGCACAGTTGCACTCATCTCACATGCTAGTAAAGTAATGCTCAAAATTCTCCAAGCCCGGCTTCAGCAATACATGAAGTGTGAATTTCCAGATGTTCAAGCTGGTTTTAGAAAAGGCAGAGGAACCAGAGATCAAATTGCCAACATCCGCTGGATCATGGAAAAGGCAAGAGCGTTCCAGAAAAACATTTACTTCTGCTTTATTGACTATGTGACTGCTTTATTTGACTGTGTGGATCACAATAAACTGTGGAAAATTCTGAAAGAGATGAGAATACCACCTGACCTGCCTTTTGAGAAACCTGTATGCAGGTCAGGAAGCAACAGTTAGAACTGGTCATGGAACAACAGACTGGTTCCAAATAGGAAAAAGACTATGTAAAGGCTATATATTGTCACCCTGCTTATTTAAATTATATGCAGAGTACATCATGAGAAATGCTGGGCTGGAAGAAACGCAAGCTGGAATCAAGATTGCTGGGAGAAATATCAATAACCTCAGATATGCAGATGACAC
>SJYX01019061.1:52653-72862 GCA_006410675.1 Oreotragus oreotragus | reverse complement strand
ACATATATAATATGTATATTATATATAAACACATATAAGTAAGTAAGTAAAGTCACTCAGTCATGTCCAACTCTCTGTGACCCCGTGGACTGCAGCCCACCAGGCTCCTCAGTCCATGGGATTCTCCAAGCAAGAATATTGGAGTGGGTTGCCATTTCCTTCTCCATATAAACACATATATAATATGTATATTATATATAAACATATATATAATATATATAATGGTACCTGCCTCACCTTGCTGTCATAAAAATATTTCAGATAGTTCAGAGGGAGTGATCTGGTACACAGTGAATAGTTAATAATATTTGCTATTACTATCATTATGAGTATTAGCTGCTGCTAAGTCACTTTAGTTGTGTCCAACTCTGTGCGACCCCATAGATGGCAGCCCACCAGGCTCCCCCTAATCTCAGCTAAAAGATGCTTTTTCGTTTGCATTACGTATTCTTGAACTCAGGATCAGCAGCTGAAAAATGTCACCCAGTGACTGATTTTATCTTACCAACCCGAACAGGAAGCATACTTATTAGTTCTTGAAATCCCCTTTCTCTAATTTGGTTTTCTATTGTATCCCTAGTATAGGTCTCCTCTCCTACTAGGCTTAAAATTTGAGAAAGAGACTGAGTCTAGAAGACCAATATTAAAAACACACACACACGCACAGAGCACATAGAGTGCCCATCAGAGCTCTCTCATTAGCTAGTATTAATCGATCCATGAGAGTGTACTTTCGAGGCTCTCATTAGTATTATTACTAGAGTATTTTTTAAGAATACTATTATTATCACTATTGTTGGCTGTGGTGGGTCTTTGTTGCTGCACGTGGGCTTCCTCTAGTTGCAGCAAGTGGGGGATACTCTTCACTGGGGTGGCTTTTCACTGCAGTGGCCTGCAGAGCACAGGCTCTATGTTGGGGGCTCAGTAGTCATGGCACATGGGCTTAGCTGCTCCAAGGCATGTGGGATCTTCCCAGAGCAGGGATAAAACCAGGATCCTTGCATTGCAAGGCAGATTCCTAACCCTGGACCACCAGGGAAGCCCCAGAATATTAACTGAGTGAAATTCAAAATAAGAATATACCTTAGCTTTTCTGGCTTCCCTGGTGGCTCAGAGGTTAAAGCGTCTGCCTGCAATGCGGGAGACCTGGGTTCGATCCCTGGGTCGGGAAGATCCCCTGGAGAAGGAAATGGCAACCCACTCTAGTATTTTTGCCTGGAGAATCCCATGGACAGAGGAGCCTGGTGGCTACAGTCTGCGGGGTTGCAAAGAGCCGGACACGACTGAGGGACTTCACTTCACCTCACTTTAGCTTTTCTGATCTCTGAATTTAAATTTCTGTATAAAATAATTGTTTCACATGAAAGTTTTATACCAAAGACAGGTCTGCAAGGAACATTCAAATCAACATATTACATGGTCCAATTACTCCTTTAAAAAACCAGAGTTACCAAGTACGTATGGATTCCAAGGAAGAGGGGAAAAAAACATGTTTGCAACTGCTGTTCCAACTCTCTGGCTGCCTCTGTGACCACTGATATTTACGGAAGCCAGAAAACGGCATGTTTTATTCTCTTTGATTATCATACTGTTCAGAAGCCTCCTTGCTTCCTAGACTCTTCCTAGCCTTCCTTTTAAGAACTGCAAACATTCCAGCAACCATTTTCAAACACCTTAATTTTACCAATAATCAAATATTCAGACTGGAAAAGACAAACTCTGAGAAACATGCTTCAAAGTAAGGATTTTCCCCAGACCTAGAACAAAGTATATACAAATCCAAATTTCATGTTTCACAAACAAGATGTTGTAGCTGACTGTACACCAAACACTGAATGGAATATCAGATTCATTTGCCATATACAGGATTTCATCTGTTGTCAATCACTTGTAGTTTCACATTACAGTTATGCATATGCTGAGATTACAAGATGATGACAGATTTCATGAAACATGCACAAAAATAGGAACATATGTGCAAGAGTATGAATGTATAGAAAGTAGTTTGTATACAAACCCTATGTTTGCTTATTACCAAAAATGGCATGAAAAATGTGGTCAGAGTTGCCTTCCCCTCCCTAAGCCAGTCACTTATATGTAGTGGTAGAGAAAAAATACCACCCAATTCCCGAGCTATCAGAAAACCATCTCTTCCCATTGCTGCCTCACAGTGCTTGTGAAATAAGCACCCATTCCACCTCTCTGTGGTTTCCTAGATAAAGAATCCACCTGTGATGCAGGAGACACAGGAGAGGTGTGTTTGACCCCTGGGTCGGGAAGATCCCCGGGAGTAGGAAATGGCAACCCATTCTAGTATTCTTGCCTGGGAAATCCCATGAACAGAGAAGCCTGGAGGGCTACAGTCCATGGAGACTCAAAAGAGTCAGGCATGACTGACCACACACGCAAGCTCTATCTACACGCAATTAGGAAGGCAGAAAGCCAGAGGTTGGAATATGTTGGAAATTGTTAGGTTAATACTTGAGATTTTCAAATTGGTAATGCTAGAGACTCAGTGAACACCCCAGTCAGTGCCCAGCTGGTACTGGAAATAGCCTCACAAGTCAGTGGGACTGTTCTCACCATTCACTACATGCAAGAATGGCTTGGCCTGGACACCTTACACGTGCCATGTAAGGGGCTGACTGGTTGAGCAAGATTGAGCTCAAAGAGCCAGTCCTGCAAACAGCCCACTCAAGGAGCTGGCAGCACCAGTGATCGATTGCACGGAACTGATCTGAAGGCTGGTCTTTAAATATCCAGAAAGGGAAAAAGAAACTTGAATTACCAGCTAGCCTGAAAGAAAAAAAAGATAAAACCCTGCGAATGATGATATTACTCACAGAAAAGCTCGTCAGCCAGGAAGGTGACCCCACAGAGATCCAACCCCAAAATTCAAGTGAGAATACAACACTGATCTGAGAGGGATAAGGGTCACCCTAAGGGCAGATGCTACCATCGAAGACAGATGGGGATTAGCCTGCTAGATGGAAATGGGGAAAATTCAAACAGAACTTCGCTGGCATTTGAAATTACTCCCATTAAACAGAGCACGTTTCTCTCACTGACCCTGATCTATTCATTTAGACTCAGGAGAAAATACTTGGATTTGAGTAAGGTTACCAAGAGAGAGAACTAGGAGAAAAAGGAACTGTCATATCATGATTCTCTAAAAAAGGAAAGAAAATGATAATAATAGAAGAATTTAAACCACTCTGTCAGATTTCTTAAGCCATAAAGGGTATCAGGCTGTTTCCATGAGTTGTTATGTTAAAGCATCTTACTTATAACAAAAAGTGTGAAAGTGTAAGTCACTCAGTTGTGTCCCACTCTTTGTGACCCCGTGGACTGTAGGCTGCCAGGCTCCTCTGTCCATGGAATTCTCCAGATCAGAACACTGGAGTGGGTAGCCATTCCCTTGTCCAGGGGATCTTCCCAACCCAGGGATGGAATCCAGGTCTCCTGCATTGCAGGCAGATTCTTCACTGTCTGAGCCACCAGGGAAGACCACGTAATATCAAATGTAATCCTCATTTCAGGTGCTTCATTTTAAGACAAGCCTTACTTTTTGCCCTGTCAAACTTTTAAAGCAACACCTTCACCACCCTAGTTATCCTCAAAGGGAAGCATCCACACTCCAGTTTGAGCTTTCCCACCCTTCTCTGTCTGCGTGAAGAGCAAATGATAGGGTATTCTTTCTCTTGGTTTCTCTGCCAGAAAGAACACCCTATCATTGCTTTGTTCAATGCATTGCATTGTTCCTGGATCAGTGTAGAGGGCTGTGATCTGTAGGAACTGGCAATTCAGATCCCAGGACAAGACAAAGGGCCACAATTCCTGGTGCCTGCATCGCCCTGATGGTCCTTGCTTTGAACATCCTGTACCTGAAGAAGTGTTGGAAATGGATTAGAAAGAAATGCGACAGGAAGCTCCACCATGGTCATTCTGGGGAGACAGTAAAGTCCCCCAAGCAGGTTAAGGGAGAAGCTTAGCTTAACAAGTTTAGGGCTCTAGGCAAAGCATCCAGATGCTGCAAATAAACAAAAAGAGAGTGAGGACCCTGATCTGCCCTGAAGAGCTTGGAAGGGCACCTGAGGGTCACTGGGGGAAAATACATGGAAAAACAAAATAGCCAAAGAACACCTCTCAGAAAACATAAGTACTTTTTCCAAAGAAGAGGACTAAATAAGTCCTAAGGGCCTGAGGACAGGGCAAAAACAACCACAAGTGAAGGAGAGAGGCTGGCCATGATACAGTTGGGAAGAGGCGGTTGGTGACAAATGGAGAGAGGGTCTCTGCTCTGTCAACAGGGATGACCTCTACTCAGCCCCACCAACAGTGTTAGGGAAACTTTTGTTGTTGTTGTTTCCAGATAATTAAGTTATAAGTGTGTGTGTATGTGTACATGTGCGTGTACAATGAACCCAGATGATATTCAATAATTGCACAAGCCAGACAAAACAATGTGTGTGCCCTGATCCAACCCATCAGTCTCCAGTTTGTAATCTTAAGAGTTTCATTCTTTGGAACTACCTAAAAATAAAACATCTGCACATGAAAGACAGATAAAAGAAGGAAAGAACAAAGACCCAGAAACAACTGGTATTACAGTTAGGTATGTCACCTGTTTCCCCAGGCCAGAGAGTCTTGGACATATCTGTCAATGAGAGGCTTGCTAGCTGTCATCATATCAGATAAGACTTGGACTTTCAGTGACTTAATACAGTGAAAATGACATAAAATAGAAACCACACAATTACTTCTTGCTCCCCCAAAATTCACTCTGGTGTTCTGGGGGGAGGTGGGAGAGGTGATTGGGGTGGGGTAGATGCAGGGTGCTCTCCAGCAGACTTCTTCAGCGTGTACCTCTGCTATCTTCAGCAGGGCTTTCCCTAGTTGGCTCTGGGGAGAGAGGCTGTGAAGCTTTTTCGATTCCCCCGGCCACAAAGGGAAGGGGGATAGCCCGTGAAGGGAGGTTCTCATAGGCCACTCAGCGAACTGGCACACATCGCTTCCACCCACATTCCATGTGACCAGAACTCAATGTTATGGTCACATGTAAATGCAAGGGAGACTGAAAATTATTGGCTCTGTCTAAAAATAAAGAGAGGGTGGTGGGGAAACTGACTAGAAAAAAAGTTACCTGGCACTGCATGCTCACGCTCATCCCTTCAGTCGTGTCCGACTCCTTGCGGCCCCAAGGACTGCTGCCTGCCAGGCTCCTCTGTCCGTGGGATTCCCCAGGCAAGAGGACTGGACTGGGTTGCCATGCCCCCCTCCAGGGTCTTCCTGACCGAGGGATCAAACCCTGTGCCCAACCGGATCTCCTGCATTGCAGGCGGACTCTTTGCCGCTGAGCCACCAGGGAAGTCCCGTTACTCTGATGACAGCAAACAATTTTCTCTCTCTCATTTCTGCTTGTTGCTGTAAGCTTTACTCACAGTTTTACTCATTTATTTCTGAGACCTCCCCAAACACATCTTGCCTTTCCTTGGGGAGGTGTCCTTTGAACTATTGGGTTTTTTGACCCAAATTCCTTCATTCTGCTTTCAAGCCTCCCAAAAGAACATCAGAAGGGTACCTTCCCACTGAGAATGCCAAGGGCTTTCTTCCCATGCTCCCATGAGTGCTAAAGTGTCTGCCCACAACTTACAGTGTTTGGATTTTGTTCTTTTTAACTTGTAACCTCTCTCCTATTCCCAATGACTCAGATGTGGTCCAGAGATAAATCTGTTGGTTTGCAAACTGGCCCTCATACGTAGAGAGCAGGGAGAGACCAAGAAAAAGAGGCAGAGCACTTCAGATTGATAGGTGGCAGGTTTAATAAACAAGGGAACTTATACACAAGGCTTAGCCTGGGCAACTGCAGGACAGTACGCAGATCACAGCAACCACCGACTGAAATCTTAAAAGCTTATACAGAGACCTTAACTGGGTTCAGTCATGTCAAACGGTCTTCCAGTTGCAAGGCCAATGCAGGAGACACCGGAGATGTGGGTTCAGCCCCTGGGTTGGGAAGATCTCCTGGAGCAGGGCCTGGAAACCCACTCCAGTATTCTTGCCTGGAGAATCTCCATGGATAGAGGAGCCTGGCGGTTATAGTCCACGGGGTCATAAAGAGTCAGACACGACTACCTGACTGAGCATGTAGGCACAATGCGTAGCTCAATGAGCAGTCAGATCCTGCCAATGACCTTCTCTAACAAAATCTAAATTTCAGATTCTTTATTCAAAATGTCCTCATCCTTCTAAGCTATCAGTTATTGAACCAAGCTTATCATGACTGATTCTCTTTCCCTAAAGTTCAGTCTCCTCCAAAGAAGCACTTTCATTCCTTATGTGAAATGATTTTCCTACAAAACCCAAACTGTCAGTCCTTAGGAAGACCCATACATGTTTATATTCAATCAGTAGAGGCAACTGTGAATCAAAATATACTCAACATTTAAACAAAAAGTGTCTGAACAACATCAGGGAAATCAAAATACAAAAACTATTTCTAAAGGTTCTTGGACACATTTTTTAATTCGGCAAAATGATTTTTTAAACTAATTAGTTTGGTCCACTTTCATATCTCTAAGATCTCCAAAGAGCATATACTTTACTGGCAGTATTTACTATTTAAAATATTATTGGATGATGAACAGCAATCTCACTACTGGGCATATACCCAGAGAAAATCATAATTCAAAAAGACACATGCAGTGTCCACTACAGCACTATCTGTAGTAGCCAGACCACAGAAGCCACCTAACTGCCCTAAAACAGAGGAATGGACAAAGAAAATGTGGCAGATAATTACAATGGAATATTACTGAGCCATAAAAAAGGAATGAAATTGGGTCATTTGTAGAGATGTGGATGAACCTAGAGACTGTTATATAGAGTGAAGTGAGTCAGAAAGAGAAAAACCAATATTGTATGTTAATGCATATATGTGGAATCTAGAAACATGGTATAGACGCTCTTATCTGCAAAACAGAAATAGCAACACAGACGTAGAGAGTAATGTACGGACATTGTGGGGGGATGGGTAAGAACTGGGAGATTGGGATTGACATGGACACTGCTGACACTGTGTATAAAGTAGATCACTAATGAGAACCTACTGTATAGCTCAGTGCTCTGTGGTGACCTAGGCAGGAAGGAAATCCACAAAATGGTTGGGGGGGGCGGTGGGCAATACACGTATACATGTAGCTGATTCACTTTGCTGCACAACAGAAACTCACTCAACATTGTAAAGCAACTATACTCCAATAGAAATTAATTTTTTAAAGAAAGTTAAAAATAAAAGGAAAAGATAAAAAATAAACTACTGGTTGATCTAAGGAACCAGCCAGAGCTGCACTCCACCTAGAGTATGTATATTAGAAACAGAAAAATTCTAATTTAAGATGAGGAAGCTATAACAGGTTATGTTCACTGAAATTTGGTTCATGATAGGAGAGGCCTATTTGATGTTCTTTAGAAAGTAAATATAAAAATGCACCCATATAAACAGGAAGGAATCTCAGGGACCTTGCATCCTCCCTTACACTAGTCATCAGTTTGTCAGTTGACAAATCTAAGGTTTCTGGACATGACATAATTTATCCCAGATCACACAGTTAGCAACTGAAAGAACTGGTTTAGGACCCAAGTCTTCTGCTGACACATCCAATCCCTCCCCTGACAGAAAGGTTACAACGCTGAGCATTTATCACCTGGCTTTCTTTGCTCCATCTCCCGATAATCAGTTCTTTACTTCTCAGCAGCTCATTTATTTTACTTCAGCAAGATTAATTCTCTTCACTTTCTCCTTCTTGTGGCTATTCCACCAGGTGCTCAGCCACTCAGTCATGTCCGACTCTTTGCGACCCCATGGACTATAGCCCCCGAGGCTCCTCTGTTCATGGGGACTCTCCAGGCAATAATCCTGGAGTGAGTTGCCATTTCCTTCTGCAAGGGATCTTCCTGACCCAGGGATCGAACCTGTGTCTCTTGAGTCTCCTGCATTGGCAGGCTGATTCTTTATCATTGCGCCACCTGGGAAGCCCACTCATGTTTATGATTCCACTAGGTATTTCTCAAAATTCAGACATGAAAAGCCAGCCTTGACTTCCACATATGTTTTGTGCCTCACAGCTGTCTTCTAATTAACTCAGTCATCAACTGTGTGACTCAAAGAAGCGGAAATCGATGCTTTCCCATCACTTTCTTTTAGTTTTGCAAATATCTATTACCCACTTAATGGAGGCCATCTGTTGCACAAGTTCTAAATTGAATATATTTATCAACTCCAAATATGCCTTTGTGGTTTCAACATATTCATGCCCACATAATGCCTTTACTGTTCTCAGGATCTAAGTGCTTAGAAAGACAGGTAAGAGGTAGGGCTTTAATTTTAAAATGTGTCCCAGACATAGAGTGGACATTGGCATTCAAGGTAAAATTCGAGACTTGATAACTTACCATGATACAATTATCTAAATTTTGACTTTTGAAGATTAAGTCTATTGTGCTTTGTCATGTCTGACTCTTTGCAACCCCATGAACTGTAGCCCACCAGGCTCCCTCTGAATTCTCCAGGGAAGAATACTGGAGTGGGTTGCCATTTCTTTCTCCAGGGGATCTTCCCAACACAGGGATTGAACCCGGTTCTCTGGCACCACAGGCAAATTTGTTACCATCTGACCTGCTGCTGCTGCTGCTAAGTCACTTCAGTCATATCCGACTCTGTGTGACCCCATAGACGGGAGCCCACCAGGCTCCCCCATCCCTGGGATTCTCCAGGCAAGAACACTGGAGTGGGTTGCCATTTCCTTCTCCAATGCATGAAAGAGAAAAGTGAAAGTGAAGTCGCTCAGTCTGTCTGACTGTTAGCGACCCCATGGACTGCAGCCCACCAGGCTACTCTGTCCATTGGATTCTCCAGGCAAGAGTACTGGGGTGGGGTGCCATTGCCTTCCCCGACCATCTGAGCTACCAGAGTGTTTTGGCGTCTCTTCATTCTAGTCTCTCTCGGCTATGTTTCAGAGTTTTCTCAGAATATGAGGGGTCCTTTGTGCCCAAAACCAAGGCATCATGATTGTCCAGGTTTCCAATCCTGGGCCATATGGGACAGACAGGTGACACCTCGGGGCCTCCCCAGCAGGGGTCGGCTCAGCTCTTCTGGGCTCCCCTGCACAGGCTGCAATGACCAGAGGCTGATTTTTCTCTGTAGCTAGAAGTCTTAGTGTTGGAAGCTTCAGGCAGTTCATCCCATGCCATTAGCAGTGTTCTGCTGCCTTCCATTCTATCCACACTGAGAGACAGCAATGGTTTTCCAGAGCTGATAGGAGGGAAGGTACAGCAGATGCTGTGGGAGATGGGCAGGCTGCCCAGACCCCAGTCAATCCCTCAGAACTGAGGCACTCTTGGAATTCCCCAGGTACTAGGAGTATTGGCCCATAACTGCATCCTTCAGGACCTGCCCTCACCCCCAGCCTCTCCCTACAGCCTGATTACTGGGTGATTCTGCCATGTGTGGGGTGCAAGAGCCCGGCCCCCTTTGCCTCCCTCTGGGACAATTCAGGAGGACTATCCCAGCTCCTGAGTTCCCCACGGATCAGACAAAGTCTTCAAGGCAACTTCTTTACTGTCCACTGCCTTCTATCCATTCCCGTTTCCATCACCCACTCACAGGGGCTGTTTCTGAGAACACTGCCCACTAATCCTCCAGCAAGCAAATCTCAGAGTCTGTTTCCAGGGAACTTGACCTAAGACCAAAAGGTGACATGACTGAGGATTCACCATGAATGTAACAATATCTCGATGACTTCTTGATTCTCTCCTATTTGGTTCAATAGATGTAAATAGGAATAAATGATAAATAAATGTGTGCATATATGTGTGTCTGAGTGTGTGCCTAATTGATTACTTCTTACAGTCAGGCACTATTCTAAATGCTTCTTTTATGCTAGCTCACTTAATATGCAAAACAATGCTATGAATGTGGTGCTATTATTTTCCATTTCCAGATATGGAAACAGAGTTAACTGCCCATATCATACAGCACTAACTGACAAAGTCAAGATTTAAACTCAAGCCCAGAGACTCACACAATCATATTAGAACATGGAGGGTCAAACTAAGAGCTATGAGAGTATATTGCTTTGTTTGGGGCAGTATCACAGCTTCTGGGTGATTAAAAGTTCTGAAAATCTTTTTTATTTCTACTTTGTTCTCTACATTCCCAAAGGGGTCCTGTTGTGGAAAGGCTGCTTGCATTAGTGTAAAATTACTCATTTTGCTTCCAAAGCCAGTTACACTCATTCTATTCTCCTAGGAGAACAATTGGTTACGGTTGCTGTGCTGTGCCATTGCTAGTGGGACATGAGAAAAAGGCTCTGGGGGCTTCTAGGAAAATATGCATTGGTTAGAAAAAGACACAAATGAAGAAAAGACCTCTTTTCTGTCTGGATGGTAGTTTTCTGACATGGCTCATGGAAGAGCAGCAGCTATCTGAACTGTAATAGATGACAAGAAGTATGTTGGCAATTAAAATTAATAGCAAAGTAAGACCAGAAAGTAGGATAAATGATAAGACAGAAAGGTCTGAATCTGGCCAGTCACTAACTTAAATGCACAGGAAGAGAAAGTACTTTATTTCTATGATCCTTCAATCATTTGCATATTTTTGTAGTACTGGTCCTTCAAGAAGGGTTCAGTTTAAATTCTTTGAACATGTTTTGTGTACCAATAGTCTTACATTTATTATTTCAATTGACATTGTTGGCCTCATTTTTTAAAGAAGCGATAATAGGCTTAGAGAGCCTATACTTTAATTTTCTAATAACAGAAACCGAACTTGAATCAACTTAAGGGTACAAAAAAGGCTTTATTTACAATAGATCTCCTTATCTCAAAGTAGGAAATTGCCATGCAAAAAAGCTGTGAATACAAGCCACCAGCAACACACAATGAAATATAAAATAGAAATAATCAAGGAAAGTGGAGAATTAGCAGGGAAGGGACAATCACCCTAGATTTCAACATCCTCGAGGTTGAGTAGGGCTTAGATGATGCTCACACCAGGACCAAAGTCCCAATAGTGAAGATGACTGCCCCTCTAATGCTCCATATCTGTAAAGGGCCGGTGGGCAGGTAATAGCCACATGACACAGCAATATAGGAAGATCCCACATGACAGAAATGGCCCCATTACAGAGGGAGAGCCTCAGAGCCCAGTGGCTGGTGTGGGCATGCTCTTCTCTGGCTAACCCAGACCAGCTAAGCCAGCTTTTAGATGCTCACACCAGGACCAAAGTCCCAATAGTGAAGATGACTGCCCCTCTAATGCTCCATATCTGTAAAGGGCCGGTGGGCAGGTAATAGCCACATGACACAGCAATATAGGAAGACCCCACATGACAGAAATGGCCCCATTACAGAGGGAGAGCCTCAGAGCCCAGTGGCTGGTGTGGGCATGCTCTTCTCTGGCTAACCCAGACCAGCTAAGCCAGCTTTTAGCTATGCTACCACAAGGGAAAGAACTCTTTTCTCAGATCATCCAGACTTCTGTCTTGGCAGGAATGCAGGTGGAAACTGCGACTGAATTAAAATCAAGCCTCTCCAGCCATCATCTCTGCTACTATTTCTGGACCTAATTCATGACAAATGTGTGCCTTTTACATCTCTTTCAACACAGTGAAAAACGTGGCTCCTGTGGCTTCTGGGTGTACATATTATGGCGCAGCCACATAGAGAAAAAATGTATCTGAAACAAGAAAAATAAACTTATGAGTGCTGGATAGCATGTACTGATCTAATGAACCATGGTCAGAGAGTTAAAAGTCATGTTAAATGTGTATGGAATACTCATTACAACTCTGTGAATGGATGGATGCTGGGTAAATAATCCAATATGCTTCCACTATAGAAAGACTGAATAATTGACCAGTAGTAGTAAATGTTAGAACCCAGATTTGGACTTCAGTTTGGCACTCAAAACTTTGCTATCTTCTTCACTGTGTTACGAAGATGAATGAATGAAACTTGGAAACACTAGAGGGTAGTAATTAATTTGTTCTCACAGGACTATTCATACGCACCTCTCAGGTCTATCTGAATTCTCAGGAATAGTTGTCTTTATTTATTTTTTAGTCACGATGTTTTTTATATCTGCTCTGAAAACCACTTTCAGAAAGAAACAAATTTCCTGTTAACTATATTTAAAAAATAAATTTGGAAATACCCTAAAAAGCCATAATAGTACAGTAGTTAAATAAGTCATAATGCCTCCATGTAATAGAGTGATACAAGCCATTAAAAAGTATAACTTTGAAACACAGAATAATATAGAATGGTCATAATATATGATGAAAGAGAGTACAGTACTATATCATACAACCCCAGTTTTATAAAACACATAGTCGTGTTATGTGTATTCCTGGGGAAAAACCTAGAAGGATAGTCTGAGTGGCAGGACTGAAGATGAATATTATCACTTAATTTTTTTATTGTTCATATAATATAAAACATATTCACTTCTACGTTCAAAAATCTTTCTGTTATATAGTGATTGTGCTAGAGACAGGTTATTATGAAAGTTTACATGTAGACAACTTATTTTATACAACTTTGGCTTCCTTTTAAGTTTTGGGGTTTTTTTTTAAGTAAAAGGTAGTCATTAAAGATGGCAGAACCATACAATTAGAACTTCTAATCAAGATTAATGAGAAGTTAGGAAACAAAGAATTAGATCTGTAAGGTATAGACATTTCATTTTCTCTCTTCCTTTTGTTTTTATACCTTGTCTAGTAGAAGTATAGATATATTAATATTTACCTCCCAGCAGAAGTATGACTAATAACAAATAAAGTAGAAGATCAAAAGACTTTGAAAGAGGTGAAATGCTAAAAACAGAAGAGAAAAGAAAAAACTTTATAGGGTTAAAATAGTTAAGTTAATCAAAATGAAAATGCTTTGCTGAAAAAAATCCACACATCTAGAAATCAAAGATCAGGACATTATGTGAAGAAACACTGATGTTTATCTTTTGTTAGCATTCCCTTTATTCTGTCTTCTACATCTTATTCTCTTTCCAAGACTGTTACCTCCTAAAGGCACAAATAGTCCTTTTCACCTTTACAGCCCTAACTCCTGTTGGAAACACTGTAAAGGGGAAACGGGGCTCCTCGCTGCCTCCCTGCAGCCCCTTCTCTAGGCAATATCACCACATCTTGACCACTTTCCTTCCCCTCCTCCTCTCTGCCATCTCCCCAAGCACACACACAAATACTCCAGAGGTCAGAATCCCTCCTGGATTCCATACTTTGAAATCCGTCTTTCTTGGGTCCGTCCCCTCAGCCAACTATAACCCCTATGATTTAGCATATTCTGGATTTGGAATTACAACTCTAAAAATTACTTTGTAACTACAGGCTTAGAGATCTTCAAATACAAAATATCTAACAAAAAATAGTTACATGTCATCGTTCACTATTGTTAAAGAAAGTTTATATATTTATGAATACACACACACACACATACATATTTATGTATATATAAATGGGTTTTCCAGGTGGCTCTAGTGGTAAAGAACCTGTCTACCAATGCAGGAGATGTAAAAGAGGCAGGTTCCATCCCTGAGTTGGGAAGATCCCCTGGAGAAGGAAATGGCAACTCACTCCAGTATTCTTGCCTGGAAAATCCCATGGACAGAGGAACCTGGAGGGCTGCAGTCCATGGGATCTCACAGAGTCAGACACGACTGGAGCAACTTAGCATGCACTCATACATATATATATNAAGATCCCCTGGAGAAGGAAATGGCAACTCACTCCAGTATTCTTGCCTGGAAAATCCCATGGACAGAGGAACCTGGAGGGCTGCAGTCCATGGGATCTCACAGAGTCAGACACGACTGGAGCAACTTAGCATGCACTCATACATATATATATATATTTACACAAATATATCTGTTTATATATATATATTCTAAATCTAGCTTGTACATCTGGAAGTTCTTGGTTCACATACTGCTGAAGCCTAGCTTTTAGAATTTTGAGCATTAATCTTGCTGGCATGTGAAAATGAGCACAATTGTACGGTAGTTTAACATTTTTTGGCAATGCCCTTCTTTGAGATTGGAGTGAAAACTTTTTCCAGTCCTGTGGCCACTGTTAAGTTTTCCAAATTAAAAAGCAGAGATATCACTTTACTGACAAAGGTCTGTATAATCAAAGGTATGGTTTTTCCAGTAGTCACGTATGGATGTGAGAGTTGGGCCATAAAGAAGGTTAGGGGATGAAGAATTGAATTTTGATTTGTGGTTCTGGAGAAGAATTTTGAGAGTTTCTTGGAGAGCAAAGAGATCAAACCAGTCAATCCTAGATGAAATCAACCCTGAATATTCACTGGAAGGACTGATGCTGAAGCTGAAGCTCCAGTACTTTGGTCATCTAATGCAAAGAGTTGATTCATTGGAAAAGACCCTGAGGGCAAAAGGAGAAGTGGGCAACAGAGGATGAGATGTTTGGATGGCATCACTGATTCAATGCACATGAGTTTGAGCAAACTCTGGGAGATAGTGAAAGACAAGGAAGCCTGGTGTTCTGCAGTTCATGGTCTCAAATAGACATGACTTAGTGACTGAACAACAACAAATATCTGGTTTCGTAGCCGGTCTTCAGCTTCCTTTCCTAGTTGTGTTATTAAAAATAATGCACCCCATTTTGTCTGCTCTAAGATTAGCATATGTTGAGAAAAGATGGAAAAAATATCAAAACCAAAGAATAAAAAATGTATTCATAAATCTGCCATAGTAATAGGGTTACTGTCAGCGTTTCAAATTATTTCCTCCAGACTTTTCCCATGCATGAGTTTTACATTACAATTTCTATTATAAAGTTATAAAATACAATTTCACATTCTACTTTTCCTTACATTTAATAATTTACCATAATTATTCCATGTCATTACAATTTCTGTGTAATATTCGCAGAAAAATAACCAAGAAAAATACAACTAGAACTCCCCAGACACATACAAATAACATGCAACATGACTGAGAAATAAATCTTTGTTTTCTACCTTGATATTTAGGAGTTATTACCACAACATCATCCAGGCTCTCCTAACTGATACCACCTCTGCATGGAATATAACTTCATTCCCAGATTTTGCCAAACTGAAGCTAGCAAGATTGCATGTGTCTCTTCCTTGATTTACTGCTCACTTCACTTGCCTGTAGGTTTCTCATTATAATGCCATTACCCCATGGTGTGAGCCCTAGTAGTGGTACATGTGCAACTTTCACTCGTATCTTAATGCTGTTCAGTTTATCACTCACTGGATATTGGCTCACCCTGCTTTGTTCTGGCAAGACTGCAATCACTCTCATAATTTTCCATTTAACAGTCTGTTTCTCAACTAATGTTCAATCTGCTTTTCTATCCTTCTGTCAGTTTAGTCGTTCAGTCATGTCCAACTGTTTGCAACCCCATGGACTGCAGGACACCAGGCTTCAATGTCCATCACCAACTCCCGGAGCTTGCTCAAATTCATGTCCATCAACTCAGTGATGCCACCCAACCATCTTATCCTCTGTAGTCCCATTCTCCTCCTGCTTTCAATCTTTCCCATCATCAGGGTCTTTTCCAAGGAGTCAGTTCTTCACATCAGGTGCCCAAAGCATTGGAGTTTCAGCTTCAGTCCTTCCTATGAATATTCAGGACTGATTTCCTTTTAGAATGACTGGTTGGATCTCCTTGTGGTCCAAAGGACTCCAAAGAGTCTTCTCCAACACCACAGTTCAAAACCATTAATTCTTCGGCACCCAGCTTACTTTATAGCCCAACTCTCACATCCACACACGACTACTGGAAAAACCAGAGCCTTGACTAGATGGACCTTTGTTGGCAAAGTAATGTCTCTGCTTTTGAATATGCTATCTAGGTCGGTCATAACTTTCCTTCCAAGGAGTAAGCATCTTTTAATTGCATGGCTGCAGTCACCATCTGCAGTGATTTTGGAGCCCCCCCAAAAAATAAAGTCTGACACTATTTCCACTGTTTCCCCATCTATTTGCCATGAAGTGATGGGACCAGATGCCATGATCTTCGTTTTCTGAATTTTGAGCTTTAAATCAACTTTTTCTCTCTCCTCTTTCACTTTCATCAAGAAGATCTTCAGTTCTTGTTAACTTTCTGCCATAAGGGTGGTGTCATCTGCATATCTGAGGTTATTGATATTTCTCCTGGCAATCTTGATTCCAGCTTGTGCTTCATCCAGCCTGGCATTTTGCATGATGTACTCTGCCTATAAGCTAAATAATTAGGGTGACAATATACAGCCTTTATGTACTCCTTTCCTGATTTGGAGCCAGTCTGTTCCATGTTCAGTTCTAACTGTTGCTTCTTGACTTGAATACAGATTTCTCAAGAGGCATGNGCATGATGTACTCTGCCTATAAGCTAAATAATCAGGGTGACAATATACAGCCTTGATGTACTCCTTTCCTGATTTGGAGCCAGTCTGTTCCATGTTCAGTTCTAACTGTTGCTTCTTGACTTGAATACAGATTTCTCAAGAGGCATGTCAGGTGGTCTGGTATTCCCATCTCTTGAAAAATTTTCCACAGTTTGTTGTGATCCACACAGTCAAAGGCTTTGGTGTAGTCAATAAAGCAGAAGTAGATGTTTTTCTGGAATTCTCTTGGTTTTTCCATGATCCAACAGATGTTGGCAGTTTGATCTCTGGTTCCTCTGCCTTTTCTAAATCCAGCTTGAACATCTGGAAGTTCACGGTTCATGTATTATTGAAGCCTGGCTTGGAGAATTTTGAGCATCACTTGCTAGTGTGTGAGAAGAGTGCAATTGTGCAGTAGTTTGAACATTCTTTGGTACTGCCTTTCTTTTGGATCAGAAAGAAAACTGACTTTTTACAGTCCTGTGGCCACTGCTGAGTTTTCCAAATTTGCTGGCATATTGAGTGCAGTACTTTCACAGCATCATCTTTTAGAATTTCAAATAGCTTAACTAGAATTTCATCACCTCCACTAGCTTTGTTCATAGTGAGGTTCCCTAAGGCCCACTTGACTTCATGTTCCAGGATGTCTGGCTCCAGGTGGGGATCACACCATTGTGGTTATCTGGGTCATGAAGATCTTTTTTGTATAGTTCTTCTGTGTATTCTTGCCACTTCTTCTTAATATCTTCTGCCTCTGTTAGGTCCATACCATTTCTGTCCCTTATTGTGCCCATCTTTGCATGAAATGTTCCCTTGGTACTTATTATTTATCTAATTTACTTGAAGAGATCTGTGGTCTTTCCCATTCTGTTGTTTTCCTTTATTTCTTTGCACTGATCACTGAGGAAGGCTTCTTAATTCTCCTTGCTATTCTTTGGAACTCTGCATTCAAATGGGTATATCTTTCCTTTTCTCCTTTGCCTTTTGCTTCTCTTTCTTTCTCAGCTATCTGTAAGGCTCCTCAGACAACCATTTTGCCTTTTTGCATTTCTTTTTTTGGGGGATGGTCTTGGTCACTGCCCCCCTGTACAATGTGACAAACCTCTATCAATAGCTCTTCAGGCACTCTGTCTATCAGATCTAATCCCTTAAATCTATTTCTCACTTCTACTGTATAATTGTAAGGGATTTGATTTAGGTCATACCTGAATTCCCTAGTGGTTTTCCCTGCTTTCTTCAATTTAAGTCTGAATTTTGCAATGAGGAGTTCATGATCTGAGCCACAGTCAGCTCCTGGTCTTGATTTTGCTGACTGTATAGAGCTTCTCCATCTTTGGCTACAAAAAAATATAATCAATTTGGTTTTGGTATTGACCATCTGGTGATGTCCACGTATAGGGACTTCTCTTAAGTTGTCACAAGAGGTTGCTGCTATGACCAGCGTGTTCGCTTGGCAAAACTCTGTTAGCCTTTGCCCTGCTTCATTTTGTATTTGAAGGCCAAATTTGCCTGTTACTCCAGGTATCTCTTGACCTCCTATTTTTGCATTCCAGTCCCCTATGATGAAAAAGACATCTTTTGGGGGTGTTAGTTCTAGAAGGTCTTGCAGGTCTTCATACAACCATTCAACTTCAGCTTCTTCAGCATTACTGGTTGGGCTATAGACCTGGATTACTGTGATACTGAATGGCTTGCCTTGGAAATAGAGATCATTCTGTTGTTTTTGAGATTGTATCCAAGAACTGCATTTAGGACTCTTTTGTTGACTATAAGGGCTACTCCATTTCTTCTAAGGCGTTCTTGTCCACAGTAGGAGATATAATGGTCATCTGAGTTAAATCCCCTCATTCCAGTTCATTTTAGTTCATTGATTCCTAAAATGTCGACATTCACACTTGCCATCTTCTATTTGACCACTTCCAATTTGCCTTGATTCATGGACATAACATTCCAGGTTCCAATGCAATATATTTCTTTACAGCATTGGACTTACTTTCATCACCAGTCACATCCACAACTGGCTTTGGTTTTTGCTTTGGCTCTGTCCTTCATTCTTTTCTGGAGTTATTTCTCCACTCCTCCAGCAGCATGTTGGTCACCTACCGATCTGGGGAGTTCATCTTTCAGTGTCATATCTTTTTGCCTTTATATAGTGTTTATGGGTTCTCAAGGCAAAAATATTGAAGTGGTTTGCCATTATCTTTCTCCAGTGGACCACATTTCCTCAGAACTCTTCACCATGACTGTCTGTCTTGGGTGGCCCTACACAGCATGGCTCATAGTTTCATTTGAATCAGACAAGACTGTGGTCCCTGTGATCAGTTTGATTAGTTTTCTGTGATTGTGGTTTTCATTCTATCTGCCCTTAAGGATAAGAGGCTTACAGAAGCTTCCTGACGGGAGAGACTGACTGTGGGGGATTCTGGGTCTTGTTCTGATGGGTGGGGCCATGATCAGTAAATCTTTAATCCAATTTTCTTTGATGGGTGGGGCTGAGTTCCCTCCCTGTTGTTTGACTTGAGACCAAACTATGGTAGTGATTTAGCCACGAAGTCATGTCCAACTCTTTTGACCCCATGGACTGTAGCCTGCCAGGCTCCTCTGTTCATGGGATTCTCCAGGCAAGAATACTGTTCATGGGGTTCTCAAGGCAAGAATACTGAAGTGGTTAGCCATTCCCTTCTCCAGTGGACCACATTATGTCAGACCTCTCCACCATGACCCGCCCGTCTTGGGTTGCCCCTCTGGCATGGAGCCAAAGCAAAACCAATACCCAGCTGTGGATATGACTGCTGATAGAAGCAAGGTCCGATGCTGTAAAGAACAATATTGCATAGGAACCTGGAATGTCAGGTCCATGAATCAAGGCAAATTGGAAGTGGTGAAACAGGAGATGGCAAGAGTGAACATCGACATTCTAGGAATCAGAGAACTAAAATGGACTGGAATGGGTGAATTTAACTCAGATGACCATTATATCTACTACTTGGGCAGGAATCCCTCAGAAGAAATGGAGTAGCCATCATAGTCAACAAGAGAGTCCGAAATGCAGTACTTGGATGCAATCTCAAAAATGACAGAATGATTTCTGTTCATTTCCAAGGCAAACCATTCAATATCACAGTAATCCAAGTCTATGCCCCAACCAGTAACACTGAAGAAGCTGAAGTTGAATGGTTCTATGAAGACCTACAAGACCTTTTAGAACACTCAAAAAAGATGTCCTTTTCATTATAGGGGACTGGAATGCAAAAGTAGGAAGTCAAGAAACACCTGGAGTAACAGGCAAATTTGGCCTTGGAATATGGAATGAAGCAGGGCAAAGACTAATAGAGTTTTGCCAAGATAATGCTCTGGTCATAGCAAACACCCTCTTCCAACAACACAACACAAGACTCTACACATGGACATCACCAGATGGTCAACACCGAAATCAGATTGATTATATTCTCAGCAGCAAAAGATGGAGAAGCTCTATGCAGTCAACAAAAACAAGACCAGGAGCTGACTGTGGCTCAGATCATGAACTCCTTATTATCAAATTCAGACTTAAACTGAAGAAAGTAGGGAAAACCGCTAGACCATTCAGGTATGATCTAAATCAAATCCCTTATGATTATACAGTAAAAGTGAGAAATAGATTTAAGGGCCTAGATCTGATAGATAGAGTGCCTGATGAACTATGGAATGAGGTTCGTGACATTGTACAGGAGACAGGGATCAAGACCATCCCCATGGAAAAGAAATGCAAAAAAGCAAAATGGCTGTCTGGGGA
>SJYX01019061.1:30103-50176 GCA_006410675.1 Oreotragus oreotragus | reverse complement strand
CTAAGGTCCATCTAGTAAAGGCTATGGCTTTTCCTGTGGTCATGTACGGATATGAGAGTTGGACTGTGAAGAAGGCTGAGCACCGAAGAATTGATGTGTTTGAACTGTGGTATTGGAGAAGACTCTTGAGAGTCCCTTGGACTGCAAGGAGATCCAACCAGTCCATTCTGAAGGAGATCAACCCTGGGATTTCTTTGGAAGGAATGATGCTAAAGCTGAAACTCTAGTACTTTGGCCACCTCATGCGAAGAGTTTACTCATTGGAAAAGACTCTGATGCTGGGAGGGATTTGGGGCAGGAGGAGAAGGGGACGACAGAGGATGAGATGGCTGGATGGCATCACTGACTCGATGGACGCAAGTCTGAGTGAACTCCGGGAGATGGTAATGGACAGGGAGGCCTGGTGTGCTGCAATTCATGGGGTCGCAAGGAGTCAGACACGACTGAGCGACTGAAATGAACTGAACTGAACTGAACTGAGGCAAGAATACTGAAGTGGGTTGCCATTTCCTTCTCCAGCAGATCTTCCCGACCCAAGGGTCAAACCTGGGTTTCCCGCATTGCAGGCAGATTCTTTACCAACTGAGCTATGTGGAGGTAATGAAGATAACAGTGACCTCCTTCAAAAGGCCCCATGCATGCACTGCTGCACTCGGTGCCTCTGACCCTGCAGCAGGCCACTGCCAACCCACGCCTCTGCTGGATACTCCCGGACACTCACGGGCAAGTCGGGGTCAGTCTCTGTAGGTTCACTGCTCCTTCTCCTGGGTCCTGGGGCACACAAGGTTTTTCTGTGTGCCCTCCAAGAGCCTGTTTCCCCAGTCCTGTGTAAGGTCTGGCAGCTCTGTGGTGGGGTTAATGGCGACCTCCTCCAAGAGGGTTTGTGCCACACCCAGATCTGCTGCACCCAAAGCCCCTGCCCCTGTGGCAGGCCACTGCTGACCCGTGCCTCTGCAGAAGACACTCAAACACTCACAGGCAGTATATCCTTCAGTGTATCCTTATCTCTTCTATTCTGTAGCTTACCCAGGGATACTACAGGGAGTATGATGAAAGTATCTCTAAGTATCTCTCAGTGAAGGTGAGTGCTGACACTAACTTGACCCTGGACCCATAGTCATGCCCTTACTAGGTTGGGGCCAAGTATAGCAGAGACACTGAGAGAAATCTGAAGAGGTCTGGGAGCCTGTTCACAGCTGTGGGGTTGCAAATCAGGGAAGTCCTGAAGCAGTCTTATAGCATCTGAAGCACCAGATGGGTTCCCTCAGGATCAGGAAGAAAACTGATGTGGAACAATAGGTCATCTTGGAAGTGGCAGATGCCACATGAGGAAGCTGGGGACTCCTTAGTTGCCATCTCATTTTATTAGCTCTGCTGCTGCTGCTGCTAAGTCACTTCAGTCGTGTCTGACTCTGTGCGACCCCAGAGACAGCAGTCCACTAGGCTCTGCTGTCCCTGGGATTCTCCAGGCAAGAACATTGGAGTGGGTTGCCATTTCCTTCTCCAATGCACGAAAGTGAAAAGTGAAAGTGAAGTCACTCAGTCGTGTCCGACTCTTTTCAACCCCATGGACTGCAACCCACCAGACTCCTCTGTCCATGAGATTTTCCAGGCAAGAGTACTGGAGTAGGGTGCCATTGCCTTCTCCATTTATTAGCTCTACTCTCAGACTAAGACCTGGGTATCAGCTGGACAGGTTGAAACTAGCAACTATGAAGAACCGTACTCTATCCAGGTTACAGTCACTGCCCATGACATGCAAGTCTCCACTTGAAGGATGAAAAGATTCATTTTTTTTTAATTCTTGTTTAAAATTTATTTTTAATTGAAGGATAATTACTTTACAATACTGCATTGGTTTCTGCCATACATCAACATGAATCAGCCATAGGTATACCTATGTCCCCTCCCTCCTGAACCTCCACCCCATCCCACCCCTCTAGGTAGTACAGAACCTGGGTTTGATTTCCCTCAGTCATTTGAGAGTCCCTTGGACTGCAAGGAGATCCAACCAGTCCATTCTGAAGGAGATCAACCCTGGGTGTTCTCTGGAGGGAATGATGCTAAAGCTGAAACTCCAGTACTTTGGCCACCTCATGTGAAGAGTTGACTCATTGGAAAAGACTCTGATGCTGGGAGGGATTGGGGGCAGGAGGAGAAGGGGACGACAGAGGATGAGATATGTTTAAAATTTATTTTTAATTGAAGGATAATTACTTTACAATACTGCATTGGTTTCTGCCATACATCAACATGAATCAGCCATAGGTATACCTATGTCCCCTCCCTCCTGAACCTCCACCCCATCCCACCCCTCTAGGTAGTACAGAACCTGGGTTTGATTTCCCTCAGTCATTTGAGAGTCCCTTGGACTGCAAGGAGATCCAACCAGTCCATTCTGAAGGAGATCAGCCCTGGGTGTTCTCTGGAGGGAATGATGCTAAAGCTGAAACTCCAGTACTTTGGCCACCTCATGTGAAGAGTTGACTCATTGGAAAAGACTCTGATGCTGGGAGGGATTGGGGGCAGGAGGAGAAGGGGACGACAGAGGATGAGATGGCTGGATGGCATCACTGACTCAATGGACGTGAATCTCAGTGAACTCTGGGAGATGGTAATGGACAGGGAGGCCTGGCGTGCTGCAATTCATGGGGTTGCAGAGTCGGACACGACTGAGCTACTGAACTGAACTGAACTGAACTTTCCTTGAGGCATGAAGCTTCACTCAAAGAATCACTAAGTAACTCAAACACTGATGCCCTGTTCAAAGATGGTATTGGTATTCTTATTTCACATTGCAATTTATTTTTCTTTTATGATTCAAGGTATTTTGTATTCATAACACTAAATAAATTTCATTTTGGAAAAAAACATTACTTTGAAATGGTAGCATCATAAAATAAAAATTAAATGTGTAAGTACATCCACTCAACTTCAACTTCTTTCTAAGTGATCATTTCCTTGGGTCCTCAACTTCTAGCATAATGTGCAGACCTCAACAGTTCACTAAAGGGACATCCCTGGTGATCCAGCAATTAAGAATCTGCCTGCCAATGCAGGGGACATAGGTTTGATCCCTGGTCCGGGAAGATTCCACATGTTATGGGGCAACTAAGTCCATGCATTACAATTACTGAGCCTGTGCTCTATAGTCTGAGAACTGCAGTGGCTGAAACCTATGCACCCTAGAGCCCATGCTGTTCAATAAGAGAAATCACCGCAATGAGAAGCCCGTGCACCGCAACAAAGAGCAGCCCCAGCTCACCCTCACTAGAGGACATCCACGCGCAGTGAAGAAGACCCAGTGCAGTCCAAATAGACAAATACATTTTTAAAGAGTTCACTAAAAAAAAAATAATAATAATATTTACAGTGATAGTTTTAGTTCTCCCAACATTAACTTCTAATGCACCCCACTCCAGTACTCTTGCCTGGAAAATCCCATGGACAGAGGAGCCTGGTGGGCTTCAGTCCATGGGATCACGAAGAGTCGGACATGACTGAGCGACTTCACTTTCACTTTTCACTTTCATGCATTGGAGAAGGAAATGGCAACCCACTCCAGTGTTCTTTGCCTGAAAAATCCCAGGGACAGGGGAGCCTGGTGGACTGCCATCTCTGGGGTCACACAGAGTCGGACACGACTGAAGCGACTTAGCAGCAGCAGCAGCAGGCCATGTCCACTTTCTAGCATCCATGAATCCAGCCATTTCTCACCACCTCGGCCCAGTCCATTGTCATCTCTCACTTGAATAAGTGCAGTAGTCTCCCTGGTGAGGTCCTTTGTTCCTTATTATCTCTTCTCAACACAGTAGACAGAGTGATGCCATGAAACGTGTTCAGTCCTGCCCTTCTCAGCCCAACCCTTCCCACAGCTTCTCATTTCCTTCAGAGGGAAAAAGGGGAAGGCTTACAGTGGCCCCGAGCCCTATGCTATCTGCCTGATCACCACCTCTTTGCCTCACTTCCTACTCGTCTCTCCTGTCTCAAGCTTCTAATGCACCCCACTCCAGTACTCTTGCCTGGAAAATCCCATGGACGGAGGAGCCTGGTGGGCTGCAGTTCATGGGATCACGAAGAGTCGGACATGACTGAGCGACTTCACTTTCACTTTTCACTTTCATGCATTGGAGAAGGAAATGGCAACCCACTCCAGTGTTCTTTGCCTGAAAAATCCCAGGGACAGGGGAGCCTGGTGGACTGCCATCTCTGGGGTCACACAGAGTCGGACACGACTGAAGCGACTTAGCAGCAGCAGCAGCAGGCCATGTCCACTTTCTAGCATCCATGAATCCAGCCATTTCTCACCACCTCGGCCCAGTCCATTGTCATCTCTCACTTGAATAAGTGCAGTAGTCTCCCTGGTGAGGTCCTTTGTTCCTTATTATCTCTTCTCAACACAGTAGACAGAGTGATGCCATGAAACGTGTTCAGTCCTGCCCTTCTCAGCCCAACCCTTCCCACAGCTTCTCATTTCCTTCAGAGGGAAAAAGGGGAAGGCTTACAGTGGCCCCGAGCCCTATGCTATCTGCCTGATCACCACCTCTTTGCCTCACTTCCTACTCGTCTCTCCTGTCTCACTTGGCTTCAGCCATAGTGACCTTCTTACTGTTCTTCTAATACACCAGGTGTCCTCCTACATGGTGTGTTGTTGGTTTTTTTTTTTTACACCTCTGTTGTTATCTCTACTTGAAATATTCTTCTCCCAAATACCCACATGCCTTCCTTTCTCACCTCCTTCAAATCTCTGTGCAAATATTATCACCTAGAAGAAGGTTTCCCTGACACTTTAAAATTCCATCACACTCAGCCCTCCCTGTTTTATTTTTCTCCACAGCAATTATCACCTTCCAACACAATGTGTATTTTATTAACTATCTCCTCTCACTAGAAAGTAAGATCCCAGGGTGAAAGGACTTTTGTGAGTTAGGTCACGGTTGTACAGGGCCTAGAACAGTGTTGTTCACACAGTAGATTTTCATCATATTGTTGGATGAGTTCATCTTGAGTGGCTTATAAAATAACTAAGTTTAAAAATAATAAAGATGTCAAATAAAAATTAAAACCAAGACAAGAACTAATTACTATGAAAAGAGGAGAAAAAATTTAAATCCAACAGATGGCTTAGAAATAAAAGCTATAGTCTCGGAAGTTAAATACTTAATGACTAGATAAATTAACTGTTTAGACACAGTCAGAGATATAATTCAAAAACTGGAAAATTCACTCAAGGAAGCAGAAAAGAAAGATTAAGAGACAGCAAATAGCTAAGTTAAGAAGCATGGAGGAGAGAATATGAAGGCGGTAAAAATGTCTGTAAGAGTTCCAGAAATGAGAAACCAAGAAGTAGAAGAGAAATTCAAAAATGATATTTGCTCATTTTCCATAATTAATGAAAAGTGAGAGTTCATGAGGGTTTCCCAGGTGGCGCTAGTTGTAAAGAACCTGCCTGCCAGTGTAGAAGACATGAGAGCCAGGGGTTCGATCCCTGGGTCAGGAAGGCCCACTGGAGGAGGGCATAGCAATCCACTCCAGGATTCTTGCCTGGGAAATCCCATGGACAGAGGAGTCTGGCAGGCTGTAGTTCATGGGGTCACAGAGAGTCAGACACAACTACAACTACTCACACAAGCTCGGAGAAGAGCTCAGGAATCCTAAACAAAACATATTCTTGTCTATACACAAAAACAAAAAGAAAAATGGTAAATTATCAACAACTAGTAGAAATACATAAAATAAGAGGGAGTAGACCAGATTACTTGCAAAAGAACAACAGTTAAATTAATACAGACAAGTGCTCTGTTTCCTTCATCCACCCTCCTTCCTAGAAGTAACCGCTATATGGTAGCCAAAATAATAATAATAATGATAACATCAGATCAATAAAAGAACAACATGAAAAAGAACAAGCATATTTTGAAGAGAACCAAAGGGAACTTTTAGATATGAAAAATATAACCACTAAAAGTGTATAAATTAATCAGACTATTCACTACTGATGAAGGGAGATTTCATTGGCAATTATCTCTTGAGGTTAAGATTTGAAGGCTTTTTTTTTCCTAATTCTTTTAGTATCATTTGAATTTATTAGTATGTATAATTAGCTACAATTAGTATATCTTGTTTCAATATAGTAAGTAAACTACTTCAAAAACTCTGGAAACAGTGAGAAGGAATTTGTTATTTGAATATGTGTGTGTCTCTGATTACTGCTCAAGTTTGCATTAGTCAGGATAGACTGCTGCCGCCCCTGTGCTGTGCTCAGTCATGTCCAGTCCCTTGGATTGACACCTGCCAGGCTCCTCTGCCCATGGAATTTTCTAGGCAAGAATACTGGCAGGCTTAAAACAATAGAACCAGGGGAGTGGCTAAGATGGCAGAGGAATAGAATGGGGAGACCACTTTCTCCCCCACAAATTCATCAAAAGAACATTTCGACACTGAGTAAATCCTACAAAACAACTTCTGAATGCTGGCAGAGGACGTCAGGCACCCAGAAAAGCAGATCATTGTCTTCAAAAACAGGTAGGAAAAAATATAAAAGACGAAAAAAGAGACAAAGGAAGTAGGGAGGGAGCTCCATCCTGGGAAGGGATTCTTAAAAAGAGAGAAGTTTCCAAACACCAGGAAGCACTCTCGCAGCCAAGTCTGTGGCGAGCCTTGGAAGCACAGGGCAACATAACAGGGAAGAAAAATAAATAAATAATTAAAACCAACAGATTATGAGCCCAACAGTAACTCCCCCAGCGGAGAAGCAGCACAGATGCCTGCATCCGCCACTAGCAAGTGGGGGCTGGGCAGGGAGGCGCGGGCTGCAGTGCTTTTTAAGAATCAGCCAGAATGCCCCGAGTGTAACCAGGGCAAACTAACTTGGGCTAGCATACCAGACTGTGGGATAGCTACCACGTGAAAAGCTCTAACATAAGACACCACCAGGACCGCACACAGAACAAAGGATAGAACAGAACTAGCCGGCTGCAGACCATCCCCCTCCAGTGACAGGCAGCCAGAGCCAAAAGAGCTGGAAGGGGGCAATCGCAGCCCCGGAGAGACTTTACCTACCAAACTGCAAGCAGGCTTCTTTGCTAAGACTTCTTGGGGTCCTGGACAGTCACCATCTGCCTGACAAGGGGCACCAGCAGTACACCCAGAAAACTGAGCAGCAGGGACGGGAAAGGCGGTAAGTCACAGCGACCGCGCTCGCCAAACACCTGAGCTACTCGGTCGTGGGAAGGGCACAAAACGCAGGCCCAACCGAATCTGCGCATCTGAGGGCTACCTGAGAGCCGAGCCTGAGCGGCTTAGACTGGGGAGGTGCATGCAGCCTAGGGCCGGCCTCAGATGCTTCCCGGCAGAGCAACGTAGAGCCTGAGTGGTGTGCACCATGTGCAGGGTCATGCCCAGCGTGGCTGAGACACTGCAAGCACACACCAGTGTTATTTGTTTGCAGCATCCCTACCTCCCCACAATGCGACTGAAGAAGTGAGCCTAAAAAAAAAAAAAAAAGTGTCCACCACCGACCCCCTTGTGTCAGGGCAGAAATCAGACACTGAAGAGACCAGCAAACAGAAGAAGCTAAACAGACGGAACTACCTTGGAAGTGACCCCACACTGCCCAAAACACCAGAGAAAGTCCCAGATGTATCTTTACTATTTTTACGACCATTCTCTTTTTTGTTGTTGTTGTTGATGTTGTTGTTTGATTGTTTTTTTCTTTTCTTTTCTTTTTTAACTTTTTAAAATTTTTAAGTCCTCTACTTCTCCTTTAATTTTAATTTTTATAACCTACTATTACTTTTCAAAAAAAAAACCCTATTTTTAAAGCAAACACTGTATATATAATTTTTGTGTGTGGTTGTTGTTGTTGTTGTTTAATAATTCTCGTGAATTTTTTCTTCTTCTTCTTCTTCTTTTCTTTAATATTGTATTTTTGAAAATCCAACCTCTACTCTAGATTTTTAATCTTTGCTTTTTGGTATTTGTTGTCAATTTTGTACATTTAAAAACCCAATCTTCAGTACCCAATTTTACCTGAGAGTGAGATTACTGGCTTGACCACTCTCTCCTCCTTTGGACTCTGCTTTTTATCCACCAAGAGGCCTCTGTCTCTTCTCTCCCCCTTCTCTTCTCTACCCAACTCTGTGAATCTCTGTGTGTTCTAGATGGGGGAGAACACTTAAGGAACTGGTTACTGGCTGGATCTGTCTCTCTCCTTTTCATTTCCCTCTTTTATCCTCCTAGCCACCTCTGTCTACTTCCTCCCTCTTCTCTACCCTGTATAACCCTGTGAATACCTCTGAGCGGTCCAGACTGTGGAGCGCACATAAGGAAGTGATTACTGGCTAGCTTGCTCTCTCCTCTTTTAATCCCACCTCATCTCATTCCAGTCACCTCTAACTAACCCCTCCCTCTTCTCTTCTCCATGTAACTCAGAGAACCTCTCTGGGTGTCCCTCAAGGTGGAGAAACTTTTCACCTTTAACCTAGATGTTTTATCATCGGTGCTGTATAGATGGAGACGTCTTGAGGCTACTGTAAAAATAAAACTGAAAACCAGAAGCAGGAGGCTTAAGTCCAAACCCTGAGAATATCAGAGAACTCCTGAATCCACGGAACATTAATAAATAGGAGCTAATCAAACACCTCCATATATATACTGAAACCAAGCACCACCCAAGGGCCAACAAGTTCCAGAGGAAGACATACCACGCAAATTCTCCAGCAACAGAAGAACACATCCCTGAGCTTCAATATACAGGAAGCTCAAAGTTACTCCAAAACCACTGACGTCTCATAACCTATTACTGGTCACTCCATTGCACTCCAGAGAGAAGAAATCCAGCTCCACCCACCAGAACTCCAGCACAAGCCTCCCTCACCAAGAAACCTTGACAAGCCACAGATACAACCCTACCCACAGTGAGGAAACTCCATAATAAAGAGAACTCCACAAATTCCCAAAATATAGAAAGGCCACCCCAAACACAGCAATATAACCAAGATGAAGAGACAGAGGAATACTCAGCAGGTAAAGGAACAGGAGAAATGTCCACCAAACCAAACAAAAGAGGAAGAGATAGGGAATCTACCTGAGAAAGAATTCCGAATATTGATAGTGAAAATGATCCAAAATCTTGAAATAAAAATGGAATCACAGATAAATAGCCTGGAGACAAGGATTGAGAAGATGCAAGAAAGGTTTAACAAGGACTTAGAAGAAATAAAAAAGAGTCATTGTACAATAAATAATGCAATAAATGAGATCAGGAACACTCTGGAGGCAACAAATAGTAGAATAACGGAGGCAGAAGATAGGATTAGTGAAATAGAAGATAGAATGGTAGAAATAAATGAATCAGAGAGGAATAGAGAAAAACGAATTAAAAGAAATGAGGACAATCTCAGAGACCTCCAGGACAATATGAAACGCTCCAACATTCGAATTATAGGAGTCCCAGAAGAAGAAGACAAAAAGAAAGACCATGAGAAAATCCTTGAGGAGATAATAGTTGAAAACTTCCCTAAAATGGGGAAGGAAATAGCCAACCAAGTCCAAGAAACCCAGAGAGTTCCAAATAGGATAAACCCAAGGCGAAACACGCCAAGACACATATTAATCAAATTAACAAAGATCAAACACAAAGAACAACTATTAAAAGCAGCAAGGGGAAAACAACAAATAACACACAAGGGGATTCCCATAAGGATAACAGCTGATCTTTCAATAGAAACTCTTCAGGCCAGGAGGGAATGGCAAGACATACTTAAAGTGTTGAACGAAAAAAACCTACAGCCCAGATTACTGTACCCAGCAAGGATCTCTTTCAAATACGAAGGAGAAATCAGAAGCTTTACAGACAAGCAAAAGCTGAGAGAATTCAGCACCACCAAACCAGCTCTCCAACAAATGCTAAAGGATATTCTCTAGACAGGAAACAAAAAGGGTGTATAAACCCGAACCCAAAACAATAAAGTAAATGGCAACGGGATCATACTTCTCAATAATTACCTTAAACGTAAATGGGTTGAATGCCCCAACCAAAAGACAAAGACTGGCTGAATGGATACAAAAACAAGACCCTTGTATATGCTGTCTACAAGAAACCCACCTCAAAACAAGGGACATAAACAGACTGAAAGTGAAAGGCTGGAAAAAGATATATCATGCAAATAGAGACCAAAAGAAAGCAGGAGTGGCAATACTCATAGCTGATAAAATAGACTTTAAAGCAAAGGCTGTGAAAAGAGACAAAGAAGGCCACTACATAATGATCAAAGGATCAATCCAAGAAGAAGATATAACAATTATAAATATATATGCACCCAACATAGGAGCACCGCAATATGTAAGACAAATGCTAACAAGTATGAAAGGGGAAATTGACAATAACACAATAATAGTGGGAGACTTTAATACCCCACTCACACCTATGGACAGATCAACTAACCAGAAAATTAACAAAGAAACGCAAACTTTAAATGATACAATAGACCAGTTAGACCTAATTGATATCTATAGGACATTTCACCCCAAAACAATGAATTTCACCTTTTTCTCAAGTGCTCACGGAACCTTCTCCAGGATAGATCACATCCTGGGACATAAATCTAACCTTGATAAATTCAAAAAAATCGAAATCATTCCAAGCATCTTTTCTGACCATAATGCATTAAGATTAGATCTCAATTACAGGAGAAAAACTATTAAAAATTCCAACATTTGGAGGCTGAACAATACGCTTCTGAATAACCAACAAATCACAGAAGAAATCAAAAAAGAAATCAAAATGTGCATAGAAATGAATGAAAATGAAAACACAACAACCCAAAACCTGTGGGACACTATAAAAGCAGTGCTAAGAGGAAAGTTCATAGCAATACAGGCATACCTCAGGAAACAAGAAAAAAGTCAAATAAATAACCTAACTCTACACCTAAAGCAACTAGAAAAGGAAGAAATGGAGAACCCCAGAGTTAGTAGAAGGAAAGAAATCTTAAAAATTAGGGCAGAAATAAATGCAAAAGAAACAAAAGAGACCATAGCAAAAATCAACAAAGCCAAAAGCTGGTTTTTTGAAAAGATAAATAAAATTGACAAACCATTAGCCAGACTCATCAAGAAACAAAGGGAGAAAAATCAAATCAATAAAATCAGAAATGAAAATGGAGAGATCACAACAGACAACACAGAAATACAAAGAATCATAAGAGACTACTATCAGCAATTATATGCCAATAAATTGGACAACGTGGAAGAAATGGACAAATTCTTAGAAAAATACAACTTTCCAAAACTGAACCAGGAAGAAATAGAAAATCTTAACAGACCCATCACAAGCACGGAAATTGAAACTGTAATCAGAAATCTTCCAACAAACAAAAGCCCAGGTCCAGATGGCTTCACAGCTGAATTCTACCAAAAATTTAGAGAAGAGCTAGCATCTATCCTACTCAAACTCTTTCAGAAAATTGCAGAGGAAAGTAAACTTCCAAACTCATTCAATGAGGCTACCATCACCCTAATACCAAAACCTGACAAAGATGCGACAAAAAAAAGAAAACTACAGGCCAATATCACTGATGAACATAGATGCAAAAATCCTTAACCAAATCCTAGCAATCAGAATCCAACAACACATTAAAAAGATCATATACCATGACCAAGTGGGCTTCATCCCAGGATCAGGCAAGAATACTGGAGTGGACTGACATATCCTCCCACAGGGGATCTTCTTGACCCAGGGATGGAACCCACATCTCCTAAATTTCTTACATTATAGGCAGATTCTTTACCACTTGAAATCTTCCCAAATGTATAATGATGAAATTTTGGTTGCTCTGTATTGATTTCTATCAAATGCCAGTTTGTTTTCTACAGAAGTTTAGATCAACTCAATTTTTTTTTTTAACTTTTCAGGAATAGTTTTCTTGTATATTAGGAACAGTTTTGAATTGGAGCAAATGCCTTTATAGCACCAATTGAGATATTCATCCATTTCTCTCTTTAACCTGTTGAAATGTAAGCAGTTACCTTCATTTTTCTTCTCTTCTAGTTTTTCTGCACTACAGCAGGAAAATGTGATCAAAAATATTTCTCCTTTTTTAGAATGCTCTGAGAAGTGTATATCTTTGGAAGTGATTCTAAATACTTGAATCCATTGCTTATTATATACATATTTAAATTAAGTATTTCAAGCTTTGACAATAGGGAAAGAAGCTTAAAGATTATTTTCCATAAACTTAGAAGGATATTTGCAAATCTCTATTTATACTTTATAGTTTATCTACTGAATAAAAGCTATAACCACACCCAACAAGTGATTTAGGACAACACGGGATGGCAAGTCACTGTTTCTCCCTCGAGCAACCATTTCCTAAGAAACCCTTTGAGAACTTTGCTAGAAGGTGACCAGCCACCCTGATTTGTCCTAGTCTGAGAGGTTTCCCAGTATAAAAGACTTCCAGTGCTGAAACTGGGACAGTCCCAATCTAGTGGGCATGTTTTGGTCACCCCAAAACAATTTCCCATAGGGAAACATCCAATATCAGATGGCTCAAATCTTGAACCCAACTAGCACACCAGTTCCTGATGCAGACATTTACACTTGTAATCCTCCTGCTCTGACATGGGAAGTCTTTGGCCTCATCAACTGAATGGTCATGATATATATATTTTTTAATTGGAGGATAGTTGCTTGAAATATTGTGTTGCCCCTTCTTGCTTACTGTATTCCAGTCATTCTGGCTTCTTGGTGTTCTTCAAGCATTTTCACCAGCAGTCTCCTCTGCTTCTGTCCTCTTCTGCCAATTATCCAAATACTCAAACGGTTTGCTCCCTCATTCAAATCTGGTACAAATCTCACCTCCTCAGAGAGAACTTCTCTGACAACCTTTTACAAAATAGGCTTCTCTCCTTCACTCTCTATCCCTTATTTTCTCTTCATCATAGTTGTAATCACCTACCACATGATCGTATATTTGTTTAGCACTATTCTCCCCTTCACTAGATGGTATGTTCTAGAGGGTAGGACAGACACTTTAGAGCTATTTGTGAAACAAATAGTTGAATTATATGAAATAATGGTAAACCACAGACTCTGGAGTCAGAATGCCCAGATTAAAAACTCAGCTCTACTTCAAACAATTACATTGCCTTGAGCAGGTTATACAAATGAATTTCTCTGGGCCTTAGTTTCCCCATAGGTAAAATGGGGTTAACAATAGCCCCCTCCTCCTAAGGCTGTTGTAAGGGAAAAATAAAATAATATAGTTGATTTATGAAGAGTAATGCCAGGTATGTAATAAGTCTTTAATGAATGTCATTGTGTTTCTATTATTCCACTTGTTAATGAATATGTTTCCAAATATTTCACATATATAGAGTATCAAGCTGGCACCCTCTGAATATGATTATATGAATGCTGCTGCTACTGCTGCTGCTAAGTCGCTTCAGTCGTGTCCGACTCTGTGCGAACCCATAGACGGCAGCCCACCAGGCTCTGCTGTCCCTGGGATTCTCCAGGCAAGAATACTGGAGTGGGTTGCCATTGCTTTCTCCAATGCATGAAAGTGAAAAGTGAAAGTGAAGTTGCTCAGTTCTGTGCAACTCTCAGCGACCCCATGGACTGCAGCCTGCCAGCCTCCTCTGTCCATGGGATTTTCCAGGCAAGAATACTGGAGTGGGGTGCTATTGCCTTATTCAAGATCAAATGGCAGCTATATATCACTGTTCAATTTTTCAGACTTTATTCTAGAGTTTTCTGAATGCCATACTCTCTCAAGGGGCCATTCCTTTTCTGCAGAGGTTTCCATTTTACAATCTAGACTCTGGTTTCAGGCTGACTGCTAATCCAACACTTCTGAGCTGAGTAATAAGTGACTGTCTAAGCATGTCTTGTGGATTTTTTCTGCAATGGGCTGGTCATTTGCATTTTGAACAACAGTTGTATTGGGAATTGTTGGTTTAGTTTCTAAAGCATGTACAAAACAAGTTTCCCTGAATAGGATCATTTTCTGGGTCATAAAACACACAAAATTTGGTTTAGTTGGGAGCATCAGTGGAAGGTTTTGTCATGGATTCTACCAGCAGGGCCTTCTTACAACATGTCATATAAAGTTTTCTGAAATTTTACATAATTGAGCAGATGGTTCAGCTCGCTGATAATGGCCATAATGGCCTCACAAATCTTTTGATTTCATTTGTAAAATTTGAATATTTAAACGATGGATCGGGGATGGGGAGGTCCTGGGGAAACACTTTTTTAAACGATTCAGTATTATCACCCTATGTGTAGGGCTCTCCAGTGGCTCAGATGGTAAAGCATCCACCTGCCATGCAGGAGACCCAGGTGCATTCCCCGGGTCGGGAAGATCCCCTGGAGAAGGGAATAGCAGCCCACTCCAGTATTCTTACCTGGAGAATTCCATGGACAGAGCAGCCTGGAGGGCTACAGTTCATGAGAGTCACAAAGATTTGGACACGACTGAGCAACTAACACACGCACACATGTTTGTGCCTATAAGCGGGCAACAAAGAGAGGTTCTTGTTCATAATCTTCCGGTCTATTGGGTTCAGGATGTTTGGAGAAAGAAGGAAGCAGAGTTTAAGTTTTAAAATATGGCTTGCGTCACTCACAGAAGGGAAAAATAAGGGTCAAGACCAGCAGGCTGAAGCTGGGCAACACCTCAGTGCTCCCCACATCAATTGTGTGGCTGTCTTTGATATGAGGGCAAATCATAGCCCCTCCCTATCTGTGAACTGCCCCATGGTCCACAGGGAGGAAGGGGCTATGACATTCAAATGGACCTTGTACTCAAAGTTAACAAACTTCAAAATGTCATCTGGAAGAGAAACTAATAACACATATCAAAAAGAGGTCACAGTACTGTTTGAAGATCTATAAAGGAGTCACAATCTTTGTTCAAGGAAGCAAAACAATTAAGGAAATTCTTGGTAGGGCTGTTTTGAACTAAATGTGTGCTGTGAAGTTCTTCTGATTATGGACGCTGCTTTCCTATTTGAAAATAAAATAAAATGTTCTTGAAATGCAAATAATAAGAATATACTTTGAAATCAAATAGTATCTAAAAGCAAATTCTGAAAAGTGTCTCAGAATTGTTTATTTAAAGACATTCTGGTCAAACTTCAAGGTGGAACCTACAGGCAAATATTTATCCAGATTATTTGAAAAGGGGTTTTCATTAATTTCCATTGTCTAGCTTTATTTCATTGATTTCTACCATGTAACTTTATTTTCAAAGATATTAAATTCTTGCTTTAAGTTAAATGATCTATGATAACATATTAAATAATAGAATTAGAGATTTTCTAAAACTGAAGAACTCTGCAAATAACTGTAATGAATTATCTTCAGAATATAAACAAGCCTATAAACTGTATCCCCCAAGGTCACATCAAACAGGATAGCACAACTAACAATGAAAAACTTGTCTTAGACAAACAACAACAGTAGCTGGAAATTCCAGTTGTAATTCCTTTATTCACTAGTTCAAGAAGGTTGCCAAGCTCCTTCCCTTGATTTTACCATATGCTGATGACCATCATCTTTTCCTATGTGTATCCTCCATTTTTTCTATTTTTCCATCAAGTAGCTCTGTTTGTGTACTATTTACTGGATTCTGGGGAAAACTGTTGCTTCTCTTAGTGGCCTGTCAGCTCAGCTGAACCCAGGATCTCTGGTCTGCAGTGATATATCCTGTCCTGAGGACACAGCTGCTCTCCAACTCAGCCTGAATTTTGTGGTTCAACTCTGTAACTAGGCAACAATGCCATATGACCACGCATGCTGCTTTCATATGGATAAGTCTGATCTCTTCAGCTAACCTTCTGTAACAGTCTCCTCTCCCTAGCATCTGAGACAGGCCTTTGGAAAGTGGTCCAGAAGATAATTAGAGCATTAGATAAAGCTTATAAAAACCTATTCATAACCCCCCATGGCCATGCCCCCATCCCACATTTCGATGTCTGTCAGAGGGAAACCCTAAACCAAAAGAACTTTTTCAAATCTAGCTCCTTTCTGCGGTGGACCAAAAAAATACAAGACAGTGAGATTAAAACCTTGATTAGCTGGTTCTTCTGTCAAGAGACTGGCCTCAGGCAGAGCCTAAAAGAGCTCTTTGTTTGTCAATCCTCCTCTACCCAAAACCACAGAAGAGATGGCTTACGCTCTTTGTGCTGTAGCCTGCGGTGGTTAAAAGGTCACAAAGACCTGGGTTTGAATCCCACAACAACAAGACCTGAGTTTGAATCCCAACTCTCTTGTTCTTTGAACGTGTTTTTAATCTATTTTGGCTGGAATAAATAAGTGCCTAAAAGACGAGAGAATTTTCCTCCCAGAACATCTTTTAAAATAGTGATTTTAGATTCTCGAAGACGGCGGAAGAATAGGACGGGGACACCAGTTTCTCCCTCACAGATTCATCAAAAGAACATCTCAAGGCTGAGCAAACTCCACAAAACAACTTCTGAATGCTGGCAGAGGACATCAGGCACCCAGAAAAACAGAGCACTGACTTCAAAAGCAGGTAGGGGAAAAAATATAAAAGCCGAAAAAAAAAGAGACAAAGGAGGTGGGGAGGGAGCTCCGTCCCGGGAAGGGAAGCCCGTCCCGGGAAGGGAAGCTTAAGAAGAGAGGTTTCCAAACGCCAGGAAACACTCTCCCTGCCGAGTCTGTGGCGAGCCTTGTAAACACAGAGGGCAACATAACAGGAAGGAAAAATAAATGAACAATTAAAACCAACAGATGACAAGCCCAACAGTAACTCGCCCAGCGGAAAAGCAGCGCAAACGCCTGCGTCCGCCATTACCCAGTGGGGGCAGGGCAGGGAGGCGCGGCAGGCGCGGGCTGCGGTGCTTTCAGAATCGGGCAGGAGCGTCCCGCCGCAGTTTGAATCCCACAACAACAAGACCTGAGTTTGAATCCCAACTCTCTTGTTCTTTGAACGTGTTTTTAACCTATTTTGGCTGGAATAAATAAGTGCCTAAAAGACGAGAGCGTGTTCCTCTCAGAACATCTTTAAAAATAGTGATTTTAAAAGAAGAGAAATGATTATATAAAGCAAGCTTGAAGACAAAAGAAGGAATGACTATTGAAGCCTAAAATGATTAAAGTATAATTTGGCATAAACCTGGGGTATCACATAACTTCATGATATACTCAATGGTTAATAATAGATATCTGTGAATCAAAGCACTTACAAATTTATTATTTACAGGTAAGATTTGTTTAATTTTTAAAATAATAACATCATGTCTTTAAATACTTAGGTTTAAAACACTGTCCCTGCAACTTTTTGCTTTTATTTCTCATGTCACAAATTTGTGAGCTATAAAATACTCCACAATGCCTTTACTATTAGATCTGTAACAAATACATACAGAACTGCAAAACACATTTCATGCCCGATTACTGTTTTTCTATCTTTGCCCACTAGTGTAATACATTCTACTTGTATTGCATTTTTATTTGATTGTAATATATTCTATTTGACTTAACAACTTGGGTATCATATCAGTTATGGCAGGGCTAGCATGAAGCTTCCTTTGGGAGTAGGGAGTTTGGAATGCTGAGTAGGAGCAGGAGGTGAAATAACAAGATAATACGTCTTCAAGTGTATAGCTAGTAACGTGATGACTCTGATTCTGGCTTATATGGGTATTAATATTATCAGACCATAGGTGGTATAAAATGTACAGTGAGTCAAACTCTATGTGAATTGATGCTTTTGAATTTTGGTGCTGGAGAAGACTCTTGAGAGTCCCTTGGACTTCAAGGAAGTCCAAACAGTCAATCCTAAAGGAAATCAACCCTGAATAGTCATTGCAAAGACTGATGCTGAAACACACCAATACTTTGGCCACCTGACATGAAGAGCCGGCTCATCGGAAAAGACCCTGATTCTGGGAAAGACTGAGTGCCAGAGGAGAAGGGGGCAACAAAGGATAAGACGGTTGAATGGCATTGCTGACTCAATGGACATGAGTTTGGGCAAACTCTGGAAGAGGTAGTGAAGGACAGGGAAGCCTGACATGCTGCAATCCACAGGATCACAAAGAGCGGGACATAACTTAGTGACTAAACAACAAGCACACAGGATGCTTTAAGATGATCCAGAAGACCTCAGGTAAAAATCTAAGAGAAGCCACAAATCAGCCGCCAAAGCAGAGATACATCAGCCAGGAATTCCCCCAAGGATCCAAGGCACATTGTTAAGAAGGAAACTAGTCACGCATTGCCAAGTCCAAGGTCCATCCCAAATAATATTTAATCAACATTTATCGAGTTTCTCCAGAATGAGTCAGGGAGGGCTAAGAGATCTGTCTGCCATCAGTGAACTCTGCGGTGCTGGGAAGACCACTTAGTCTTTCCTGGCCTGGTTTCTTCTGCTACAAACTGGACAAGATCACGTGTGGTTCCATCCAAAGAATTCCTCTGCTCACTTAATGGAATCATGGTCATTTACTAGAAAGTTTTATTCTAAAGTAAAGTCCATGGGAGGCCAGAACATAAAACTTTACAACTTCAAGCACTTTTCTATTTTAAGCATCATTATATTTGAGGGAAAATAGCCCCAAATGGTTTTATACTAATTCTTCTTAGCAACTTCCTAACAGTCCCTAAATTATTCAAATTAAGCATCAAGTTGAGACATCCTAGAGCAGATATACATTTGGTTTTAAATTGCCACCTTTATATTTTACATATCATTGAATTTTCAAATAGTACAATTAGCAACAGGGCAAAAATAAAAGTGAACTGAATTTAAACTGTGAGGCTACAGGGAAAGAAGTTTTTAATCACTAGATGTTCTGTAGCATAACTGAATCAAGTTGTTTATGATAATTTTATTACCTTGGTCCTCTTTTTAACAGAGTTATTATATTTTCTCATGATGTATGATATCACACTTTCGAAGCCCTTTCAGTAATTGGAACTCCAAGAACCTGACTTCTAGGACTCATTAATGTGAAAAATTATCGTAAAAGTTGAATAAGTACATTTGTTTCATTTTAGTTTGGACCTTCCAACTATGAAAGACATTTTCTGTACGTATGACAGTATTTCTGATTAGCGATCGCCTCTTTTTGTCACCACCTCTTCATGAATTGCATTTACATTAGACCCATTTGTAAGAAGAGAGTTTTAATTTTTCAAACTAAACATCTCAACATGTCCATTTTGCCCCAATTGCACATTTTACAGCAGGGGTTTTAAATCTCAATTGCTGTTTAGAATCACCTTGGGAATTTGGGGAAAAAAAAAAAAATCTGTAACTGGGCCTAGTTTCAGAACATTTAAAACAGAAACCCTGGAGGTGAGCAACAGGTATCTGTGTATTTTAAAGCATTCACTGGGGATGTGCCAGGACTGAACTGCTGACCTATAGTAACCACTTACCTCAAGGAACTTGGATCCATCTCTGTTGCATTTTACTCTCGGCATTCCCCTGCGTGTACCTGCTCTACCACAATGCACTCTAGATTTTCTGTTTCCAACAGATTTTCAGCATGCTCTTGAGATAGTAGTTCATTTTGTCTAACAATTTAATATAGCTGGCAGCACACATATTACCCATTTTACAGATCAGAAAGTCTGGTTTTGCCCAAAGAAACCCAGAATTATGACTCAGATGTTCCTATGTCAGATTTAGTGCATTTCCCATCCCTGGAATACCAATGTCTGCCTTTAATCACTCCTGGTCTGCATACAAAACTGAATCTTGAGACTATCCAAAGAAAATGGCCAAAAAAAAAAAAAAAAAGTAGAGGGGATTCATATTCTGCATGTTGGATGCCCACTGCCTGCCTGTATTCAGCCCATGAAAAATCCTTTCAGAGTTCTGGCAAGGCTTTCAATGCTTTGTTTTTGTGATTTTTCTTACTAAATACCAGTCTTTTGAATAATTAATTAACTCACCAGTTTTTAGCCAACTATCAATTAGTTGAAAATTATTAGCAAGAACTGTGCTCCAGCCTGATTCTCTCTGTCATTTACTGTTCATCCTCCAGCTCCTCTTCCCTAATTAAGAAATTCTCAACTCTTTAACACTTTCT
>SJYX01019061.1:0-18388 GCA_006410675.1 Oreotragus oreotragus | reverse complement strand
AGTCCAATATAAAATAAAAATAAGAATATAGCTGATGAAAAGAGATCTGCAGGAATGGGAAAATAAATTATATTTTTAATTTAAAAATATAAATAGTAATTAAGTCTTGCAGATTGATTCCTATTTATCAGTTGGTGATAAGCTGAAAAATGGACATCCCTGGCCAGTCCAAACAAACAGAAAAGAGGCAAGAATTTCCCTACAAACACTATATAGAAGGAGCGTAACACAAGTATCACCAAAGAACAGAAATCCTGGGTCCAGTGCCAACATGCCTCAGTCTTCCCTCAGTTTCCTTATCTACAAAGTGAGGATAACAAAGGTCTCTGCCTCAAAGTTTTTGTAAGAATTTTAAAATATAATGTACATAAAATCCTTGTAACAGCACCTGCCCCACAGAGCAAGGGCCACCTACTAAAGAGTTAGCTCATTATCATCACACATTTTTGGCACAGAGCTACTTTTAACTCTTCCCTCCTCATTCTTGCTCTCTCCATAGTTACTATACAACCAGAAACTTGTTTCCAAACTCTGAAATCAGTGTCAGAACATGAACTTCTAATGAATTGAGGCAGTGGTGACGACACAGGGTTTCCTAAGTCGGTAAGTGAGAAACCCAAAAGTGTATGATGAAAATAAAAGAGGCAAAGTGTTAGGAGAAGCACACTGATTGAAACCGCCCACCCTGGCCAGCCGCCATAGTAACCATTTGCATGAGTTGTTTTATGACAGGAGATCCTGATAAGGAATACGGAAATAATAAGCCACCACCAACCGGAAGAGTTCGGGAAAGGTCGAAAGGAGACACCAGTTGTCCGTCCACTTCCCAGCATCCCTCTCGCTAGCATCCATCTTGGCTGAGGGATGCGTGCACCACCAGGAAAGACTCTGAATTAGAATGACTGGCCAAAGACCACCCGGAAGCTAATTCCATCACCACAAAACCCGACATTGCGAGCCACGTGGCAGAGCTGTTCTCCTGGGTTCCGTTACCCTACTGCTCTCCACGCGGGTACCCTTTCCCAATAAAATCTCTTGCTTTGTCAGCAGATGTGTCTTCTCGGACAGTTCATTTCTGAGTGTTAGACAAGAGCCCAGTTTCAGGCCCTGGAAGGGATCCCCCTTCCTGCAACAAAAGGAAGCTCATTTATCTGAATGACGAGATCCACTGGAAAGGACATGCAGAGCACTGATCCACCAAAGATAAGCTCATTCCTGAGATGGCCACGGTGATTTCAGAACTCCTCAGCCTACCCTGAGCTCAGTGGCTCCCTGCCAGCAGCACGTGCACGTGCCTTCATACCTCTCCCCAACACACACCGCAGCACGGACACGCTGTCCAAAGTTCTTGCCTCATTAACAAAGTAAAGGCCTGAAATCTGAGCACGTGGGCCTCAGAATTTAGGCAGAATTTAAAACACCTCAATGCTTTGAATTTCTATTATTTGTAGCAATATTAATAAAACACTCTTCAAGGTACATTCCTTCATTCGATACTCACTCTTATCTGTGTCTTCCTTCTTTCTAATTCCAGAACACTCTGACCCTAATAAGGTTTTCTGACATCAAGTCCCTGGATCAGAAACTTTCGAACAGCCTTTAGAAGTACAAGAGATTTGGCGGCACAAATATAAAGACATGATTATAGTAACTAATATATATGAGCATTGTCTTAAGCACTTTACAAACAGTATTGAATGTAATCTTCATAATTAACTCTTTAAGCACTACTTATTAAATCAAGTGGACTTTGAACTCAGGATGGCTGGATTATACAAGCTCACATTTTTACCAACTAATTATATTTTTGCACACAATTGGTGGAAAAAGGATAAAACAACAAATCTCTTAAACATGATTCAGGTTATTTAGAATTAAGCAGCTAAGTAGTGAGAATGAAATTTTCTACTTCAGACAGAGAACAACTTGATACCTCATGTATATATACATATCGCTCATTCAAATCCTGTAATATCATTTTCTCCAGGGAGAATAAAATTATATAATTTGAAACTCATACCCTTATTACTTAAAATGAACAAAATAGATTTTTAAGTTTGTTGGAATTTAAAACCTAGCAATAGAATTACAGTCTTTATACCTTTGGCAATGACCCTGATACTGCATAAATGCCACTAGTGAATGAAAACTAATTACAGTTCTTTCAAGCTAAAAAGCAGTGACTGAATACCACTAATTATGCAATGAAGCTAACAATAATGCTAAAGCGTTAGCAATAAATGTATTCACAAGAAAGACAAATAAAGAATAAATGTAGCAAATCATCTATTGTAGGGGAAAAAATGGCAAATACTGAAATCTTCCTGTAGTACACAATGGGTATTTTTAAATGCTTAATTATCATACAATGATTACTTCTAAGGCAATTTTCATTGCTGTCACAAATCCCCAGATGTATCTTTAACACATATTGATGTTTGTGAGTTGTATAGCAATGCAACAATGCCTAGGCTCACATGGCAAATAGCTAGAGTTGACATTCAGTTGTGCCAAGAATCATAGATCAATATATAAGATCACAGTTATCCAAATGATTGGGAAGGAAGAAACTGAATTTTATTTGGATCAGGGGAAATAACTGCCTGCAAATGTGTTAACCTGGCCAAATCGTTCTTCCACGTGGACTTCTACTGTAGTCTAATTAGATGCTATTAAAATCCTAAGGATCCAGTTGGGAGCATATGCCAGTTTTATCCTTGATGTAGTCTGATTTAACAGAGACTTAACTGGAGATAAGAGAGAGAGACAGGCAGGGAGACAGAGTATGAATACCAACCTATTATAGCTGGGTATTTATTTCAATAGTGCAATAGGCAACCCTGTCATCCTGCTCAATAAGCATTTCTGCACAGTGAGCTGAGATGGGAAACCAGAATCTGCTCTCAGCCCTCCTTGGCCTCAGTTTTCCTGTCTCTTTTGGGAGAAGCATCTCACTTGCTCCTGAGCAAAAGAACTTGGAAGGGTGATTTAGTAAATGTGCCTATATATGATTTTTACTTTCCATGCTCTCTTTAGGATCTAATTGTTGTGAGGAAATTACTAACACTGAAGGTGAGTTTTCTATGATAATGTATATTTTATGCAAGTGAACTGAGGATTTTAATAAAGGCTTAATAGTTTGAGCTTGGGAAAGTGATATTTTAGAGGAGAGGCTAGAAATACTATAACTAATATTAGAGTAAGAGACAGAAAACTAGGTTCCAGAACTAACTTGGAAATTAATGTGACCTTGAAAAACTTATACTTACTTACAAAATAAGCCATGATTCTGTTAGGGGAAGCACACTGATTGAAACCGCCCACCCTGGCCAGCCACCACAGTAACCATTTGTATGAGTTGTTTTATGACAGGAGATCCTGATAAGGAATACAGAAGAGCTCGGAAAAGGTTGAAAGGAGACACCAGTTGTCCGTCCACTTCCCACATCCCTCGCGCTAGCATTCATCTTGGCTGAGAGATGCGTGTGCCACCAGGAAAGACTCTGAATTAGAGTGATTGGCCAAAGACCACCCGGAAACTAATCCCATCACCATAAAACATGAGACTGCAGAGCTGTTCTCCTGGGTTCCCTTTACCCTACTGCTCTCCACCCAGGTGCCCTTTCCCAATAAAATCTCTTGCTTTGTCAGCAGATGTGTCTCCTCAGACAATTCATTTCCGAGTGTTAGACAAGAGCCGTTTTGGGCCCTGGAAGGGGTCCCCCTTCCTGCAACAATTCTATTATTTTTAGCATTCTTAGTACTAATTTTCTATCTATAGTATTTCTGAAACTTCTTGACCATTCTAAAGTTGGAGGGGGATAAATATTGTTTAAAAAATGAAATAAAGAAGGAGAAACAAAAGGGAAAGTGAAACTGAAAGACCGTAACACCAACTATATGTCAGTGGGACTAATTAAATAATAGACAAGGAGACCCTAAATCTCCTGGACCTTAAGCAGAGGGGAAGGGACTCAGAAAACAGCACATAATTATGTGAATAAAATTCAGTGCAAAAATGAGTACTTATTTTGAATGAAAAAGGAGTGACAACAAATTACAAATTTTGAAGGAAGTTTAGCTTTTGAAGAAAAAAATAAAGGGCAAATATTAAACTTTTTTTAAAAGCTTTTGTGCTTGCAGGGCAAAGGAGGGCCTAGTAAATCAACAAATTCACCAGGACTCTCAGAGCTAAAAAGCAAAAGCAGAGCTTCATTCTGTATTGAGAGGATTCTGATAAGGAAAGGATGGTGAAACCCTCAGAATTGGTCATTATTTTCTTTGCTGTTACAGGAGATCCAGGACAGTTTCAAAGAGGAGGAGCATCTGGGTCCAAAGTCACATAGGAGGCACTGCTTGTGTTCACACTTAGCGGGTGGTAAACTCTCCTCTGGTTACCCAGGTGGCGCTAGTGGTAAAGAACCACCTGCCAGTGCAGGAGATCTAAGAGACTCAGATTAGATCCCTGGGTCAGGATGAGGGCATGGCAATCCACTCCATTATTCTTGCCTGGAGAATCCCATAGACAGAGGAGCCTGGTGGGCTACTGTCCACTGGGTCACAAAGAGTCAAACAGGACTGAAGTGACTTAGCATGCATGCATGCACACACACTCTCCTGTAGCACCACAAAAGCCACAAAGTCCATAATAAAAATAACATACTGTCATACTCTATATTCTTTCTTGCTGCAAACTCTTGATTTCCTTTTCATATGATAATGTTGCAACCCAAACATATCCTTAAATGAGCATTACCTCTAGTTTATTCTATACTTAAAAATCAATAATATATATCTGTTGCACAACAATGTGAATATACTTACGACCATTGAACTGTTCACTCAGAAATAGTTAAGATGGTAATTTTTATATTCTATATTTTACCATGATTTAAAATTTTTAAATCATTTTTTAAAAAATCAATTATAGGATAATTTAGAAAAATTTCTTTCAGCTTCATGATTCATTATGTACCTGTCAGTTGAAAAAAGTACATCCCAATTATGGTGCTGGAGAAGACTCTTAAGAGTCCCTTGTACAGCAAGGAGATCAAACCAGTCACTCCTAAAGGAAATCAACCCTGAATATATATTGGAAGGACTGATGTTGAAGTTGAAGCTCCAATACTTTGGCCACCTGATATGAAGAACTGACTCACTGGAAAAGACCCTGATACTAGGAACTATTGAGGGCAGGAGGAGAAGGGGGCAACAGAGGATTAGATTGTAGTATGGCCATCACCAGCTCAACTGATATAAGTTTGAGCAAATTCCAGGAAATAGTGAAGGACAGAGGAGACTGGCGTCCTGCAGTCGCAAAGAATAGGGCACAAATTAGTAACCAAACAATAGCAAAAGTTAACAATCACGTTTTATTCAGTGGATTTACTGAGGATTTAAGCTCAGAATACAGCCTCTCAGATAGCCCTGAAAAACTGTTCCAAAGAGGTAAGGGAGAAATAAGAATATGTAGGAGTTTTTCAAAACAAACAAAAAAACTTATACAAAATAAAGGACTTGGAACATCAAAATATTACTGCTAATAAAAGAAAAAGAAAGAAACCAGACATCTCAAGTTAAAATGTTTAGTGTTTTTCTATGATGAGAAGATGCAAGAGTCTAGGCTTACTGAAATTTTTTTTTTTTATATGTGCCTTAACTAGTATCTAGGGCCAATATCCTGTTTTTCTCCATCCTATATCCCCTCAGGGTATACTGTTGGGAGTGGTTGCAAGGGTTGATGGCTTGATGGCTTCAACATTGTTTGTTTACTGAAATGGCAGGTGACATTCTTTGTCTGCATACTACATATTTATATGACTGTTGTCAAATTAGGAGAAATCACTTCACAAATTAAGCCCTTCCAAGTTTGCCTATGCAGTGAATAATCTTAAATAATCTGAATTGAACAGTTCGTAATTGATATCCTCATTGTAGTATGGCATGATAAGTTTTATGCTATCTATATTTCTGTGAATATTTATGTCAAAATATCAAGAACTTTAAATCTTTTCCCATTATGTTCATAAGATTCATTCTTCCACATTAGTTGGGTTGTCAAAAATCTAAGACTCTATTCCTTATCTCTACTTAAGATATATCTCTTCTTCTAAATCAACTACTTGGGTAGGATTTTTTTTTTAATGTTACAGTACAACTTTTTAATATTTCATTTTTATCTTAATATTCTCTTAGCTCTTTTAAAAGTTTATCTAAGAATAGCCAAAAAAAGGAGGGGGTGGAATTGAAACATTACAAAACATTTTTCTGAAATGTACTTCAAACGAAGTATCCGGGCTTTATCAATTGTTTTGAATAAAGGGCTTTTTTTTTTGTTTGGGTTTCTCTTTCAAATGTCCTTAATACCATTAATAAACCTAAGTTGCTGGGCTCAAAGCACTTTAAACTTCAAACCATCTCATTACCCATGATCTCCAAAGGCAAACCCTAGTTGGCATATGTCTTTAAAATTCTCTATCCAAGCAATAAACAAGAAAAAAAGATAAGCTGTTTTCACTCAAGTAGTTCCCAAACTCAAGGACATATGTGGGGATGGTGGCCAGCAGATGCTGGGGCCCGAGCAGCTCTGGCTTGGGTTCCTCTACCTCCCACTGAACAAGGTCAGCACCAGGATTTGGGAGACAGAAGACAGGGTGAGTATTTGCTGCAGGACGTCCTGGAAAAGAGACTTTGAAATTGATACAGGCTTTGAAGAGAGGACTGTGAGAAGAGAGAAGTAGCCACAGTTCTTCAATAATAAAAGGAATCCTCCTTGAAGGCTCCCAGTTTTCTTCTTTGTGAGGGCAAGAAACATGCTGGGATTAGAACATGCTGGTCTTCGAAGCTTCACCAGTACCTTCTCAGTTGATGTCCTCGCTAGCTATCATTTAAATGCTCATGGACGTATCTGCCAAACTGGTAACTAAATTCCACTAAACCCAAACTAATGGTGTCCCTGATTCAACTCACCCTTAGCCCACCATGAAATACCCACAGTCACTCAAACACTTAAAAGGAAAGGACATTTCGTGGAGAAGGAGCCAGAATTGGGAACTGAGGGTTCTTAATCAATTCCAGATAAACTGGCTCACTTTTGCAAAATATTTTCAAATGTATGATCATGTAAACCCATTCCTATAGCCCCTTCTACGCTCTAAATGGGACCCAGACAGGTGAGTGACCCTGGAGCTCATGCTTTATTTACTACACGGTAGATCCTCTCATTTTTACTCCAAGTTTCCTTAGGACAGAAGCTACATCTTTATCTCTGCAGACTCGGCTCCTTGCACAAAGCATAATGCAGTGTGGGTGCACGTGAATCAGGGACAAACAGGCCAACTTTGATGCATATAAGACACAAAGTTACAAAGAGAGGGCATTTATCTCTTCATGCCAAGATGAAGACAGGGACCACAAAAAGCTTCTGAAATGTCTGAAATAAAATATTATTTAGGAAGAATGTTGCAGGCATTTCCAATCGATTTTTTTCTACCCTTAATCTGCTCTCTCCTTCATAAATTTGGGAGATTAACCATTAGATGAGTCTGGTGAGGAGGCTGGGCTTACATCTTGGAGCAGAAACCAAAAAGTTCAGCTCTATATTTTTCCTACATCTAGGAGACTATGTTACAGGAATATGGCCTAAGCCTTGCCAATCAGATACAGTCACTAAGTCCCACATCAGAAGTTCATGATGAGAATCCACTTCAGAAATAATAGCAAGAGTATATTCTAGTGTCCAAGGGCGGAGAGCCAGCCATGATGTACGGTTCCCAAGGCACAGTGGTGGTGGTACCAGAGCCACAATTCATTACCAAACAGCATCTCTGGAGATGCAGACCTATACAGAAATGTATTTAGCTTCTCTTCTTTTGTCTCCTGATAACAAACTTTTCTGTTGTCCTCCTGCCTCTCTGACCATTTCTTCTCTGTCAGCTTTGAAGGCTCATTCTGATTTTACCAGCCTCAAAATAGTAGGTCCTCAAGGTTCATCCTTAGGCCTTCTTCTTTCCTCACTCTGTAATCTCCCTCTGGTAACCTCCTCCACCTCTCGGTACCCCAGTTCTAGATACCATCACCTTCAGATCAGGCTACCACAATAACTTTGTTCTCCCAAATCCATTTCTCATGTCTTCTATCCTCCACCCAGCCTCTACAAACAAATCTCTATAGTAAACCATAGTAGTTTCTCCAAATGGCAATCAGATTCACCCCCTCTGCTTTTTAAACCCCTCATTGGATTAACAGTGCCTTTAGAATAAATACCAAATCCTTACTCTGGCCTAGAAAGTTCTGTGTAGTCTCACCCCATCCACCATCCAAAAGCATGACATGTATCTTTTGATGGAACCAGACAAGACCCTCTCTCCTAACTCTCCTTTCAATAAACTATTTCTTTTCATTTTCAAATCTCGGTTCAAGTATAATGTCCTGAAGAAAATTCTCCCTGACCAAGACCAAAGTCTGATCTCTGCCTAAATGTTCCTCCAGAATCAAATACCGTTACTTCAGAAGACTTATCATTTAGAATTGTCCATTTGGGTAGGTAATTATGGAGTTCTATGACTAAATCTCATTAAATGATAATAACTCTGAAGAAGGAACCTCAAATTTGTTGTTGTTCACTGTCATGATCCAATAAATTCAAAGTATTGATCCATGGAAGTTTGCAAGAAATATGTTGAAGGATCAAGTGAAAAAGTTTCATGTTTAAAGAACTTAGTACTAATTTGTAAATAACACTCAACTTTCCCCCTCTCCCCCTTGCTCAAGAACTGGGACCTACCACTCTCCCTTCTTTCCCTTCATTCATTATTTAACCATCCATTATCAGCATTCATTCTTGGAAATTTCCTCCTTCATTTTCACTTTTTACTGTCCACACCTCAATACAACCATTCTTTCAGAAATAATTTTTATTGTTGTTCTATATGCTTAATCCCCATCACAGATCACTGCCTTGTCATGGCTAAGGGGCCTATGTAACTCAATGAAGCTATGAGAAATGCCACGTGGGGCCACCCAAGACAGATGGATCATAGTGGAAAGTTCTGATAAAACGTGATCCACTGGAGGAGGGAATGGCAAACCATCCAAGTATACTTGCCATGAGAACCTCATGAACTGTGTAAAAAGACAAAAAGTTATGACACTGAAGGATGAGTCTCCCAGGTTGGAAGGTATCCAATATGCTACTGGGAAAGAGCAGAGGGCAACTACTAATAGCCCCAGGAAGGAGGAAGGAGCTGGGCCAAAGCAGAACTGATGCTCAGTTGTGGATCTGTCTGGTGATGAAAGTAAAATCCACTGTTGCAAAGAACAATATTGCATAGGAACCTTGAATGTTAGGTCCATGAATCAAGGTAAACTGGACATGGTCAAACAGAAGATGGTAAGAATAAACATCAACATTTTCGGAATCAGCAAACTAAAATGGACAGCAGTTGGGTTAATTTTATTCAGATGACTATTACATCTACTACTGTGGATGTAATAGTCATCCATAGAAGAAATGGAGTTACTCCATAGAAGAAATGGAGTAACCCTTGTAATCAATAAGAGTCCAAAATGCAGTACTTGAGTGCAACCTCAAAAATGACAGAATGAACTCAGTTCATTTCCAAGGCAAGCCATTCAACATCAGTTATTCAAGTCTATGCTACTACCACGGATGCCAAAGAGGCTGAAGTTGATCAGTTCTATGAAGACATAGAAGATCTCCTAAAACTAACATCAAAAATAAACAAATAAATACAAGATATTCTATTCACCATTGAGGACTGGAATGCAAAAGTAGAAAGTCAAGATATATCTGGAGTAACAGGCAACTTAGGCCTTGGAATACAAAATGAAGCAGCGTAAAGGCTAACTGAATTCTGCCAAGAGAATGCACTGGTCTGGTCATAGCAAACAATTTTTTTCAACAATACAAGAGATGACTTTACACATGTACATCACCAAATGGTCAATACTGAAATCAAATTGATTACATTCTTTGTAGCCAAAAATGGGAAGCTGTATACAGTCAGCAAAAACAAGTCCTGGAGCTGATTGTGGCTCAGATCATCAGCTTCTCATAGCATAATTCAGGCTTAAACTAAAGAAAACCAGGAAAAACACTAGGCCAGCCAGGAACTGCTAAGTCACTTCAGTCGTATCCGACTCTGTGCGACCCCACAGACAGCAGCCCATCAGGCTCCCCCGTCCCTGGGATTCTCCAGGCAAGAACACTGGAGTGGGTTGCCATTTCCTTCTCCAATGCATGAAAGTGAAAGTAAAGTCACTCAGTCATGTCCAGCTCTTAGCGACCCCATGGACTGCAGCCTACCAGTCTCCTCTGTTCATGGGATTTTCCAGGCAAGAGTACTGGAGTCGGGTGCCATTGCCTTCTCCGACCAGGAACAACTTAAATCAAATCCCCTATGAATATGCGACTTCCCTGGTGGCTCAGACCCTAAAACGTCTGTCTACAATGTGAGAGACCTCATTTCGATCCCTGGGTTGGGAAGATTCCCTGGAGAAGGAAATGGCAACCCACTCCAGTACTCTTGCCTTGAAAATCGCATGGACGGAGGCGCCTGGTGCAGGCTACTATCCATGGGGTTGTAAAGAGTCGGGCACGACTGAGCGACTTCACTTCACTATGAATATGCAGTGGAGGTAATGAATAGATTCAAGGGATGAGATCTAGTAAACAGTATGCCTGAAGAACTAGGGATAGAGGTCTGCGATATTTTACAGGATGCAGTGAACAAAACCATCCCAAAGAAAAGGAAAAGCAAGAAGACAAAGTGGTTATCTAAGGAGGCTTTACAAATACCTGAAGAAATAAAAGAAGCAAACAGTAAGGGAGAAAGGGAAAGGAACATCCAACTAAATGCAGAGTTTCAAAGAACAGCAAGGAGAGACCAGAAGATCTTCTTCAATGAACAATGCTTATAAACAGAGGAAAACAACAGAAGAGGAGAAACTAGAGATCTCTTCAGGAAGACTGCAAATATCTAGGGAAAATTTTGCCCAGAGATGGGCACAATATAGGACAGAAATGGTAGAGGCCTAGTAGAAACTGAGGAGTTCAAGCAGAAATAGAAAGAACACATAGACGAACTGTACAAAAATGATCTTAATGAACCAGATAACCACAATGGTGTGGTCAGTCACCCAGAGACAGACATTCTGGAGTGTGAAGTCAGGTGGGCCCTAGGAAGCACTGCTGTCAATAAAGCTGTTAGATGCAATGGAATGCCAAAAAAACTATTCAAAACCCTAAAAGATGATGCTATCAAAGTGTTGTATTCACTATGTCAACAAATCTGGAAGACCCAGCAGTGGCCACATGACTGGAAAAGGTCAATCCTCATCCCAAATCCCAAGACGGACAGTAATAAAGAATGTTCAAACCATTAGACAATTGCACTCATCTCCCATGCTAGTAAGGTCATCCTTAAAATCTTGCATGCTATGCTTCAGCATTACATGAACCAAGAACTTCCAGATGTCCAAGTTGGGTTTAGAAAAGGCAGGGAACCAGAGATCAAGTTGCCAACATTCACTGGATCATAGAGAAACCAAAGGAATTCCAGAAAAACATCTACCTCTGTTTCATCAACTATGCTAAAGCCTTTTACTGTGTGGATCATAACAAGCTGTGGAAAGCTCTTAAAGAGATGGGAATACCAGACCATCTTACTTATCTCCTGAGAAACCTGTATGTGGGTCAAGAAGCAACAGTCAGAACCCTCTATGGAACAACAGATTGGTTCAGTATTGAGAAAGGAGTATAACAGGTCTGTCTGTTGTCACCCCGTTTGTTTAATTTATATGCTGAGCATATCATGAGAAATGTCAGGCTGCATGAGTAACAAGCTGGAATCAATATGGGTGGGAAAAACATCAACAACCTCAGATATGTGGATGATACCACTCTAATGGCAGAAAGCACAGAGGAACTAAAGAACCTCTTGATGAGGGTGGAGGAGGAGAGTGGAAAAGCTAACTTAAAACTAAATATTAGGAAAACTAAGATCATGGCATCTGGCCCCTTTTACTTCATGGCAAATAGAAGGGAGAAAGGTGGAAACAGCGACAGATTTCCTCTTTTTGGGATCTAAAATCACTGTGGACGGTGACGGCAGCCATGAAATCAGATGATTGCTCCCTGGCAGGAAAGTTATGAAAAACGTAGACAGTGTATTGAAAAGCAGAGACNCAAGAACACTGGAGTGGGTTGCCATTTCCTTCTCCAATGCATGAAAGTGAAAGTAAAGTCACTCAGTCATGTCCAGCTCTTAGCGACCCCATGGACTGCAGCCTACCAGTCTCCTCTGTTCATGGGATTTTCCAGGCAAGAGTACTGGAGTCGGGTGCCATTGCCTTCTCCGACCAGGAACAACTTAAATCAAATCCCCTATGAATATGCGACTTCCCTGGTGGCTCAGACCCTAAAACGTCTGTCTACAATGTGAGAGACCTCATTTCGATCCCTGGGTTGGGAAGATTCCCTGGAGAAGGAAATGGCAACCCACTCCAGTACTCTTGCCTTGAAAATCGCATGGACGGAGGAGCCTGGTGCAGGCTACTATCCATGGGGTCGTAAAGAGTCGGGCACGACTGAGCGACTTCACTTCACTATGAGTATGCAGTGGAGGTAATGAATAGATTCAAGGGATGAGATCTAGTAAACAGTATGCCTGAAGAACTAGGGACAGAGGTCTGCGATATTTTACAGGATGCAGTGAACAAAACCATCCCAAAGAAAAGGAAAAGCAAGAAGACAAAGTGGTTATCTAAGGAGGCTTTACAAATACCTGAAGAAATAAAAGAAGCAAACAGTAAGGGAGAAAGGGAAAGGAACATCCAACTAAATGCAGAGTTTCAAAGAACAGCAAGGAGAGACCAGAAGATCTTCTTCAATGAACAATGCTTATAAACAGAGGAAAACAACAGAAGAGGAGAAACTAGAGATCTCTTCAGGAAGATTGCAAATATCTAGGGAAAATTTTGCCCAGAGATGGGCACAATATAGGACAGAAATGGTAGAGGCCTAGTAGAAACTGAGGAGTTCAAGCAGAAATAGAAAGAACACATAGACGAACTGTACAAAAATGATCTTAATGAACCAGATAACCACAATGGTGTGGTCAGTCACCCAGAGACAGACATTCTGGAGTGTGAAGTCAGGTGGGCCCTAGGAAGCACTGCTGTCAATAAAGCTGTTAGATGCAATGGAATGCCAAAAAAACTATTCAAAACCCTAAAAGATGATGCTATCAAAGTGTTGTATTCACTATGTCAACAAATCTGGAAGACCCAGCAGTGGCCACATGACTGGAAAAGGTCAATCCTCATCCCAAATCCCAAGACGGACAGTAATAAAGAATGTTCAAACCATTAGACAATTGCACTCATCTCCCATGCTAGTAAGGTCATCCTTAAAATCTTGCATGCTATGCTTCAGCATTACATGAACCAAGAACTTCCAGATGTCCAAGTTGGGTTTAGAAAAGGCAGGGAACCAGAGATCAAGTTGCCAACATTCACTGGATCATAGAGAAACCAAAGGAATTCCAGAAAAACATCTACCTCTGTTTCATCAACTATGCTAAAGCCTTTTACTGTGTGGATCATAACAAGCTGTGGAAAGCTCTTAAAGAGATGGGAATACCAGACCATCTTACTTATCTCCTGAGAAACCTGTATGTGGGTCAAGAAGCAACAGTCAGAACCCTCTATGGAACAACAGATTGGTTCAGTATTGAGAAAGGAGTATAACAGGTCTGTCTGTTGTCACCCCGTTTGTTTAATTTATATGCTGAGCATATCATGAGAAATGTCAGGCTGCATGAGTAACAAGCTGGAATCAATATGGGTGGGAAAAACATCAACAACCTCAGATATGTGGATGATACCACTCTAATGGCAGAAAGCACAGAGGAACTAAAGAACCTCTTGATGAGGGTGGAGGAGGAGAGTGGAAAAGCTAACTTAAAACTAAATATTAGGAAAACTAAGATCATGGCATCTGGCCCCTTTTACTTCATGGCAAATAGAAGGGAGAAAGGTGGAAACAGCGACAGATTTCCTCTTTTTGGGATCTAAAATCACTGTGGACGGTGACGGCAGCCATGAAATCAGATGATTGCTCCCTGGCAGGAAAGTTATGAAAAACGTAGACAGTGTATTGAAAAGCAGAGACATCACTCTACCAACAAAGGTCCATATCGTTAAGGCTATGGTCTTCCCAGTGGTCATGTATGGTTGTGAGACCTGGACTGTAAAGAAGGCAGAGCACCAAAGAATTGATGCCTTTGAACTATGGTGCTAGAGAAGACTCCTGGAAGTTCCCTGGACAGCAAGGAGATCAAACAAGTCAATCTTAAAGGAAATCAACCATGAATTCTCATTAGAAGGACGGATACTGAAGCTGAAGCTCCAGTATTTTGGTCACCTAATGTGAATAGTGTTGTTGGAAAAGACTCTTGAGAGTCCCTTGGACTGCAAGGAGATCCAACCAATCCATTCTGAAGGAGACCAGCCCTGGGATTTCTTTGGAAGGAATGATGCTAAAGCTGAAACTCCAGTACTTTGGCCAACTCATGCGAAGAGCTGACTCATTGGAAAAGACTCTGATGCTGGGAGGGATTGGGGACAGGAGGAGAAGGGGACGACCGAGGATGAAATGGCTGGATGGCATCACGGACTCGATGGACATGAGTCTGAGTGAACTCCGAGAGATAGTGATGAACAGGGAGGCCTGGCGTGCTGCGATTCATGGGGTCGCAAAGAGTCGGACACGACTGAGCGACTGAACTGAACTGACCTGAATGTGAATAGATGACTTATTGGAAAAGTCCCCAGTGCTGGGAAAGATTGAAGGCAGAAGGAGAAGAGGGCATCAGAAGATGAGATGGTTGGGTGGCATAACCGATGCAATGGACATGAACTTGGGCAAACTCTGGGAGATGGTAGGGGACAGGGAGGCCTAGCATGCTGCAGGCTGTGGGGTTGCAAAGAGTCAGGTAAGACTTGGCAACTGAACAACAACAACGACGCTTGAGACTCTTCTTCCCATAGTGCATCCCACGTATTGCTGTGAAACTTAGTATATATATACACCAAAAATAACTAAAAGATGTTTTTAAAAGATTTTTATATTATAACCTTATAGTGAGGGATACCATCAGAGGTTGAGTTTTTAACAATTTTCTAACCTTATTAACCTAGTCCATCAAAGCCTGCAATTGATGCATCTAAATAACTTCATTTTCCAAATGTTCTCAACATAAAATACCACCTTACATTAGGACAGTCTAATCATATTCTGATTAACTTATAGCTCCTATTTCTCCTTTTTGTCTCAAATTGGTCTCATTTCCTAGAATGTCCTCATCTTGTTTTGACTATAGAAAACTATAACCCACGTACAATAGAGGCCTCACTCAGCCCAATCTCTCACAACCTCAAATGACAGAAAATTGCAAATGAAAACAATTCCAGTTTTTACCCTTTTCCATCAAGGGGCAATATGGCAGAGGTAAGATCAAAATATACTCAACACACTGCAAAACATGATAAATCCTTCTCTATTTCCACTACTTTCAATATTATCCAATTCTTTCTCTCTCTTAGTCCCAAGTTTCAACCCAAAATATTTTCTAAGTTTAGTCCATAATTCTTTACTTTCCCCCCAATCACTTCTAATTTGAACTTGCCTGATAGTGATCCCTGATAGTTCATTCTTTAGATTATAAATCTTTTTGTCTCTTCCACTTGTTTGCATTGCCGTTGTGTGCTATGTGCCTATGAAGTGAGATATACAGAAGTCGGAATACTCAGCTGAGTCATTTTTGTCCCTGTTCCATAATACTGTGCATCCTTAAAAACGAGTTTTAAGAATTATTTCTTCCATAAAACCCTCTGTGGTGGTTTCATCATATACTTTATACACTTACATAATTAAGTTCTGTATCACAAATCTTTTGGCTCTTAAATACACTCAGTGATCAAATTTCAAAGCTGGAAAACTTTTAGGAGCTCATCTAGCTTAATTCTTTCCTTTTTTCAGATGAGAACATGAAAACTGTGTTTCTCAACCATTTTACAGATACATGCCTCACTGCCTCCCACTAGACTCAGTTACTGGAGGGCGCAAGACAGCTATGCATACTTTTATCTTTTCCTCAGCCCAATGCCTGAGACACAAAATAAATAAGTACCTATTTAATATCTAAATTGAATAAGTAAGAGATACAATGTCAAGAAAATTACAAAAAGGGAGGACCTTGCCCAAATTTGATTTCAAATAAGAAAACTAAAGGCTGGAGCTGGTAAATGCTTTATACAAGATCACACATTTAGCTAGAACGCAGTGTAAAGGGGACTTCCCTGGTGGCCCAGTGGTAAAGGATCTGCCTGTCAGTGCAGGAGACACGGGTTCAATCCCTGCCTGATGCAGGAGGATCCCACATGCCACAGAGCAATTAAGCTCGTAAACCACAACTATTGCCTATGCTCTTGAGCCTGAGAAGCACAACTACTGAAGCCTGAGCACTCTAGAGCCTACGCGCCACAACCAGAATGTGTGCACAGGAGAAGCCCGCACACCGCAGCTCGAGAGTAGCCCCTCCGCTCCACAAGCGGACAAAAGCTCACGCAGCAAAGAAGGCCCAGCACAGCCAAAAATAAATAAAATTATTTTTAAAAAAGAACTCAATGTAATGAATTTAGATATATGATTTTTGGATTTCATATATATTGTCATATATTAAGCCCTGCCATAAATTAGTATCATATACTTCAATTCATATGCATGTATGTGTATATATACATATATATATACACAAACTACTATGAAAGAAAGGGAAGAAGTCAATGCCAATTCAAGATAATAGTTCACAGTTTTATCTGAAGGGTAAGGGAAGACAAAAATAATAGGAGAAATGTGCCAAAAGGGTATCCAAGGGTATGGTTTTCTAACAGTGAATGGTGGGTCCATGGGAGTGCACCACACTGCTATTCTTTTGCCCTATGAATGTTTTTGTAATGACAGCTTTCTATTAAACTATAACATACCTATTGGGAATCACATAAATATTAAGTGAACATGTCAACAAATTACAAATCAGTGAACACATCCATCTAACCAGCACACATAGTGGGATACAGAAATTTACAAGAACCTGAAAGCTTCTTTAAGCTCTCTTCCAATTATCACCCTCCACAGGAAAACACTATCCTGACCATTAACAGCATGGATTAGTGTTGTCAGAACAGAGCTGGAACTTCATACAAATGGAATCATGAATTAAGTACTCTTTGGTACCTATTTTCTTTTCCACAATATTTCCGTTGACACCCAACTATATTGCTACTTATAATTCCTATTTGTCCAGTCTTATAGCTGAATCATGTAAGAGTACTCCCAATTATTTATTCTTTCCATTGTTGATAAACATATGTATTCCCTTTGGCTCTCATAAACAGTGCTACTATAGATTTTTTTTGTCCACACACAAGTATGTATTTCTGTTAGGACTGTACTTGAATATGGAACTGCTGGTTCATAGAGTAAATATATGTTCAGCTTTAGTAGATACTAGGAAACTGTTTTCTGAAGTGATTGTATCCATTTATATCCCTGCTACTAGTGTATGAAGTTTAAATTGCTCAGTATCCCCGCTAATACTTGCCTTTATGAGTCTTTTAGTCATTCCAGTCCTACATGTATTTAATTAATACTTTGCATTTAATGAAATTAAATAAAAACAAAATTTTAACGTCAAACATTTTAAAAATAAAAGTCCTTATATTTAAGAATTTGCTTTTAATTGAACTTCTTGTATCACAAAAATCTGAACATCCGCTACATATTATGTGAAGGATTGGTAGAATGATAGATGGACACTGTTGTAAACACAGGCAATGACAGTCATTAGAGAGGCAGACCGGCATGATAGTTAAGAGTCAAGCTCAGACCACAAACCACTGAAAATAAATCTCGGATGCCCCACTTATCAGTTGTATGATTTTGGACAAGTTATTTAAATATGTTTGCCTGAGACTGTCCACCTACAAAATGCCAACAACAATGGCATACGTGTCACATTATAAAATTGTTGGGATTCAATGAGTTAATATATGAAGTACTAAGAATAATGAGGACTACACCCTTGGAATGCGGAATGAAGCAGGGTAAAGACTAAGAGAGTTTTGCCAAGAAAATGCACTGGTCATAGCAAACACCCTCTTCCAACAACACAAGAGAAGACTCTACACATGGACATCACCAGATGGTCAACACCGAAATCAGATTGATTATATTCTCTGCAGCCAAAGATGGAGAAGCTCTATACAGTCAAAAAAAACAAGACCAGGAGCTGACTGTGGCTCA
>SJYX01019060.1:21911-32122 GCA_006410675.1 Oreotragus oreotragus | reverse complement strand
TGACATACACATATATGGAAACTTGGTATGGGACAAAGATAGCTGTACATGTCAGCAGGGAGCCGCAACCATTAGATAAATGGTGCTAAGACAACTGGCCATAGCCAGTATATATACGAGGGGAAAAAACACAAATCTTCACTTCATGCCAGAACAAAAATATATTCCACGTGGATTAAAAATTTATATGTATGGAGGAAATCATAAAAGTTAGAAAGTATAGCGAATATCTTCACTACATTTCTTTGCATTTCTTAAGCATAACATCAAAATACAAATGACAACAATGAGAATTTGAATATGTTAAAATACAAAAATTCCATTAAACAAAAAGGATAACATAAACAGTTAAAATGCAAGTCACAGACTAGAAGTTATTTAGAATACATATTACTGGGTATAGTAATAGTACCAGAATCTGAACAGATCCTTATCAATCAACAAGGAAAAACATGTAATACGCTAGAAAAACTGTCAAAGGTTATTAGAGGGAACTAAACAGCCAAAAACAAGGAAAAAAATACAACTGAAACTATAATGAGGTACTATTTCACATTTGTCAGACTGGTAATATTTTAGAAGTCTGAGAAGCCCAGGTGTTGGTAAGACTATGGAAAAAAAAGTGAGGTACTTTGAAAAGTAGTTGGCAAGCACAGACCCTAGGACCTAGCAATTCAACTGTGGGAATATACCCTAAAATATTCACATCAATGTGCCCAAGGAGGCATGAAACAAAGTGTTAACCTGTGGCATTGTTCTTAACAGTAAAAAAAAACTGGGAAAACCTAAACCTTCAAAAATAGAATTGCAGATAAATAAATGATACCAGAGTCACACAAATAAAATACTAAATACATACGCACTAAATTATATAAAAACCAGGCAGAAAGGATACAAGCTAATTTCAGTATAGTGATTTCCTTTGGACAGAGAACAACAGAACTGGGCAGAAGGGGTGGAGTGGAAGTCTATCTCTTAAGCCAAAACAAAACAAAAACCCCTAAAGCCATTATGGCAAGATGTCAACATCAGTTAAATCTGTTAAAAACAATGAGCCTGACGCATATGTGCAATCTGATAAGAAATGATTTCCAGAGTATATTGTTAAGGAAAAAAGTAAGCTGCAGAAGAATACTGAGAGTGGATTGCCATGTGTGTAAAAGCTAAAATGGAGAATCAGCTTGTTTGTTTTTAATGTTTCTAAATGCTACACATAAACTAGCCAACAGTGATAGCCTATGCAGAGAGTAGACAGGAAACTGGAGTCAGTAGTAGGAAAGTGACCCACTTCATATACCTTTTTCTACTATTGGGCTGCTTTTATCACTTGCATATTTTTTCTCAAAAGTAAAAAACTAAAGCAAGAAAAAGAGCTTTTAATTACAATGATTCCTACCCCAATAATGCACTTGAAGTCAAAATTAGTGTTCTGAGGATTATTTTGCATAAAAATATAAGTGTATTATGTTTGCCATCTTCTCAAATGACCGATTTTTCTGAGGAGTTCTTGATAATAAGTTCCTTATGATCAGTCACACAGAAATATACACCCTGTCTTCAGCATCTGCTTTAACTGTGCATCTATTTATATGGGATGACAGAAACTTTCCCTAATAAATCTTACCATTTCCCCTGCTAAGGAACTGAGTGCTGACTAAATAGTTGATGACACATGGGAGTTATTCCTACATTTTCCACACACAGAAGACAAACCAACGCAATGCTGACTTTGCCTGCTATAAACACCAACAGCTTAGGTACACGTCAGAAAGAGGGGAATGGGGGTGACGTGTAATGACTCCACAGTTCTAGACTTTCCAATCAGAGCCAGGCTGAGGCAATCAGAGCAAAAGCAGGACTTGGAGTTCTTAACCTCAGACGTTTTATTTCCATGAGCTAATTTTCAATCAAGAGAGAGTCTAACACTGCCAGATCTAGAATTCAACTACTTCAAACACTGACCTTTCCTCTTGTGTTTTGTATTGCGTTTTAAAAGCATTGGGTTGTTTAAAAGCTAATTACCTAAGTAGTGATTTTCAAACCTTTTTGTGTAGGAAACAAGACAGTCCAAAACAACTGATCCACACTGTCTCCGGTTGCCCCCAAGCTCGACCCCTAGAGCCCGTGCCCCAAGTGAAGCAGAGTTCAAGGATCTNACCTAAGTAGTGATTTTCAAACCTTTTTGTGTAGGAAACAAGACAGTCCAAAACAACTGATCCACACTGTCTCCGGTTGCCCCCAAGCTCGACCCCTAGAGCCCGTGCCCCAAGTGAAGCAGAGTTCAAGGATCTCGTTTTTACTATTTTACAGGTGTCAAGCAGGCAGGAGAGAGACTCAGGGTAATAGGGGAAAGGACGAGAGAGGATCACAGTCAGTCATCTTTTTTTGATGTCTTTTCATTTCACAACTTCTTCCTTCCCATGCCTGATGGTGTGCTCCCTCGCCTTGTTTCAGAGCCAAAAGACAGGTCAACTTCACTGCTTCTTATCCAAGTTGGCAGAGGTTGTGGCAGCAGGGTGGTAACTCTGCCCGATGTTCTCAAGATGCAGCTGGGACATGTCCAACAGCAAAGTCACTCAGTAAACAGTTCTCTATTTTCTCTTTTCCTTGAGTTGGCTGGAGCATCTCTAGATCCTAGTATAGCCCACTCTTTAATTCAAGACAAGCCTACAGACCAGAAACTTCACAGATCACCCTGTCTTAAACAATCTTTTACAAATATCATATACTAACACATATACGTGGAATCTAGAAAAATGGTATAGATGACCTTATTTGCAAAGGAGAAATAGAGGCACAGACGTAGATAACAAATATATAGATACCAAGGGGAAGGGGGAATAGGAGGAATTGAGAGATTAGGATTGACACATGTACACATTGACACATATTGTTATTACCTATAAAATAGATGATGAGAACATACTGTATAGCACAATGAACTGTACTTAATGCACTGGGATGACCTGAATAGGAAGGAAGTCCAAAAGTGAGGGGATGTATGTATACGTATGGCCTGATTCATTTTGCTGTACAGTAGAAACTAATACAGCATTGTAAAGCAATTATACTCCAATAATGGCAATCCACTCCAGTACTCTTGCCTGGAAAATCCCATGGACAGAGGAGCCTGGTAGGCTGCAGTCCATGGGGTCGCACAGAGTCGGACACGACTGAGCGACTTCACTTTTACTTTTTACTTTCATGCATTGGAGAAGGAAATGGCAACCCACTCCAGTGTTTTTGCCTGGAGAATCCCAGGGACAGGGGAGCCTGGTGGGCTCCGTCTTTGAGGTCGCACAGAATCAGACACAACTGAAACGACTTAGCAGCAAAAATTAATTTTAAAAGAAAAACAAAAAACAATCAAAAGCACCCCTAGCTTTTTGCTAGATACAAAATACCATCTACAAAATCACTGATATACTGTATTACCTCAATTTCAAGCTCTATAAATGTCTTTTTGATGTTTTTGGTTTTTCTATCTTTAGTAATATTCTTGTACATCACTCAGTTCAATATTCAAGAACCTTGTTAAATAACTATTTTATGCTTAGCTTTGTCCTGGAGTGGAGCTGGATAGGGGAGATTAACAAATTTTAAAAGTTTACAAACTAATTGGACAGGAAAAAGTCAACATAAAACAATCAATAACTCAAGACAAAATATCTTTAAACACCAAAAGCAAGGGGTAAATATCAGAGACGTGAGAAATTAGGGAAAACTTTAAGAAAAATGTTGGACTGGAGCAGGGTTTTTAAGGAAGGGTGAAGTGTTGGAAGGGCTTCGTAGGTGGCTCTAGTGGTAAAGAACCTGCTGGCCGGTGAAGGAGGCATAAGAGACGCAGCTGGTTCGATCCCTGGGTTGAGAAGATCCCCTGGAGGAGGGCATGGTAACCCACTCCAGTATTCTTGCCTGGAGAATCTCGTGGACAGAGGAGCCTGACGGGCTATAGCCCATGGGGTCTCAAATAGTCGGAGACGACTGAAACGACTTAGCAAACACACATGCAGGAGGGGTTGGGAAGGGATTTGTAGGTGTGATAAGATGGTCAAAAACTCAGAGACTGGTCTCAGCAGAGCAGGCTGTGAGACTGTCAGAGACAGCCTAATGAAGCAACTCTGATACCAAGAAGACAGGTAAATAAACAAAACCAAGAGGCAGAGACTGATTAATAAATTAGCTAAGAATTACTTACCTTGCTACACATAGACTCCTAGAGATCAAAGGGACCTCATGAATCATGTCACCCACCTTCTGCCTTCATTTTACAGATAAGAACACTGGGGACTAGAGCAGTAAAGCAATTTCACCATATCAGGTAACAAATTGGTGTCAGAGCGGAAATTCAACTTCTGGGCTTCTGATACCCAACGCATCACACTGCTTCAAACCATCACTCTGTTATGTACAGATGACTCAGGGCCAGTTGGGACCAGTGACATATCAACAGTAACAATATGATAAGTACCAAAACAGAGAAATACAAAAGTGATAAGCTCATTTTGTACACAGATATTTAGAATATTTCTAAATTTTTCTTTTCTTGAATTGCAGTATTTATTGCATCATGTTTCATCTCCTCTGACTGACATTCAAAGTCTTCCGTAACATGCCCTGCCTGGCCTTTCTGACCTTATTTCCAAACCCTACACACTCTACAGCCTCCATTCCAGCAAACATAAGATAATTCACAGTCACCATCTTTCACCAGGCTCATTCTCACCTCTAACCTATTGCTCCTATCACTTCCCCCTTGTCTATGTTTTTTTTCCCTTTTCAACACTGACAGAAAACCCAGGTTTCACTGACATAAAATCCTAAGATCTTCAGCTATCTCAAGTCTTCTCTACATTCCCATTTAATTCAATGCAATCCAATTCATTTCAATACAGTTTTATGAAGAACCTGCTGACGGCCAGGCACTCTTACTGGGCACTCATGATTCCAAAATTAGTAAGGCATGGTCTGCCCTCAAGGTGCTAAGAATCTAGAAGGGAATGCAGACATTAGAGCAAACCACTGCCACCTAGAATCTTAACAACAGGTTGTTGTTGTTGTTATTTAGTTGATAAAAACAGAGCACAACATAGGATGGAAAAGGAAGAGATCTCATGAAGAGACTGGTATCTGAGCTAAGTTCATGGATGAGTGGGAATTTATCAGATCTAAATTGAAGGAAAGGGCTATTCTAAGCAGAGAAGATAGGATATGGGAATCCATATTATTTGGTAACTTTCATTTTGTTTTGTTCATTAAGCCAGGTTTGGGTGTGGTACCAGGATTTGGTTTGCTTTTGAAGCTGTGTACAAATAGAAGAAAAAGGGAAGATAATGCAACAGAAGTAGTCAGGGGCTCCTCACCAGGTTACAGAGGCTGGACAGCATCCTGTAGATCATGAAGAGCTACTGAAGAAATTTTTAGTGGATGTTTCAATGGAATGTGGGTCCCATCTTACATTGAAGCAATCAGGTAAAGCTAAATGAAGAACAGTTCCAGAGACAGACTTTGAGGATTGCGTAAAATTTCAGCAGGCTGAAATGGAAGTCATTACATCATTACTAGAAATAGCAAACTGGCTATTTAAGTGTTACCTGGTTGCTCCAGGTATGTTAATTTTTTCTCCTGAGATGTGTTACCTAAATTCTTCAAGGACAGGGATTATTTTTCAAATGTCCTTTTAATAGCTTCAAGGAGCTAACACAGCTCTAGATACACAGCAGGCATATGGTCAACTATCAGTGACTTTTTGGGATATGGCAAAAAAAAAAAGGAAGAAAGAGAAAAGAAAACTTCTCATATTTGTTCATGGCAGGAGCTTGTTTTTATTCCTAAATCTGTTGCTAATGATGAAAATGCATAAGGTTTTATAAATCCACATTTGAATGAAGATGGTGTGCATAATCAGAAGCTTATGGTTGTCTAATAAAGGACAGAAGATTCCAATTAAAGCCAAAATTCCATCTCTAAGCATCTTTTCTCACTGTGTGGGCATCCCAACTGCTAAGTTTGTTTAATAGATCAAATTAAATGGATGACTGCTTTTGAAGGGCATGTTGGGGACTTGGGACTTAGCTTTGCTTTGGTGCATGTTTCCCTAAGCTCCCTACTGACAGGAGTATTCAATCTTATTATCAGAAAGTCAAATCTCTTTCAGATACTGGGGAGAGTGATAATATGATATAAATGCTTCACGAAAGACTATATATACAGGTTATTAATTTTTTTCTTAAGAAGAAACAAAGGGTATTCACTTGGTTTCACCAATTCACTTTCCCTGCTCCAAAGCTGATCAAACTCTGAAAAATTCCCTGCCAAAAAATTTTTAAGTGCAAAGTAATTTTTGTTCCATAAAGATAAATGACTTTTTATGTGTTCAACAGTGCTCATATTGCATTACATATGTTATTTTTAACTCGTAAGTGGTGAAATGCTGTCATGCCAAGATGATATTCAATATAGTTAACAATGGTACAGTATGTACACCAGCCATTCAGAACGGACCCCTGAGCTGTCTGGATGGATGCCAGCTGGTTCATCTAACCTGCACATACAGGCTACATCTCAGCTCTGCTGTAGTGGACTGTTAAGCTGCTTTTGTCCAAACATTTCCTATCTGGTAATAGCCACATGCTTTCCTTTGGAGACGTGTCCTACCCTATTCCAAGTAGCTCTTGAAGGAAACAACCATCATGTGACACCATCTTCCCATGGCTACAAGGCTGGAACATGTGATCCATATTTAGCCAGTCAAAGTAGTCCATTCTTTCACCACAATAACTGATTGAGAAATGGGTGCATGACTCCAAGCATAGTCCTCCCATAACTTTTCCTCTAGAGTTGATTGAGAAGATTTCTCTTACTTCTAAGATTGCTAAACTTGAAGAATGAGAACCCAAGGCAGCCAGAGGCCATGTTGCTTTCATAGAGAAATCCTACTGAAGAATGAAACCAAAAAGAAATTCTTTTTGAAAGATAAATTTTTCTTTTTTGTGTGTTGTCTTTGTCTGGTTTTGGTATCAGGGTGATGATGGCCTCATAGAATGAGTTTGGAAGTATTCCTTCCTCTGCAATTTTTTGAGAGTTTTAGAAGGAAAGGTATTAGCCCTTCTCTAATGTTTGATAGAATTCTCCTGTGAAGCCATCTGGTCTTGGGTTTTTGTTTTTTGGGAGATTTTTGATGACAGCTTCAATTTCAGTTCTTGTAATTGGGTTATTCATAATTTCTATTTCTTCCTGGTTCAGTCTTGGAAGATTGAACTTTTTAAAGAATCTGTCCATTTCTTCCAGGTTATCCATTTTATTGCCATGTAGTTGTTCATAATAGTCTTTGTATTTCTTCATTGTCTGTTGTAACCTCTTTTTCATTTCTAATTTTGTTGATTTGATTCTTCTCTCTTTTTTTCTTGATAAGTCTGCCCAAAGTCCCCACTATTATTCAACATAATTCTGGAAGTCTTAGCTACAACAATCAGAGAAGAAAAAGAAAGAAAAGGAATCCAGATCAGAAAAGAAGTAAAGCTGTCACTGTTTGCAGATGACATGATACTGTACATAGAAAACCCAAAAGACAGTATCAGAAAATTAGAGCTAATCAGTGAATCTTTGCATGAAATATTCCCTTGGTATCTCTGATTTTCTTGAAGAGATCTCTAGTGTTTCCTATACTATTGTTTTCCTCTATTTCTTTGCATTGATCATTGAGGAAGACTTTCTTATCTCTCCTTGCTATTCTTTGGAACTCCACATTCAAATGGGTATATCTTTCCTTTTCTCCTTTGCTTTTTGCTTCTCTTCTTTTTACAGCTATTTGTAAGGCCTCCTCAGACAGCCATTTTGCTTTTTTGCATTTCTTTTTCTTGGGGATGGTCTTGACTCCTGTCTCCTGTACAGTGTCACGAACCTCCATCCATAGTTCATCAGGCACTTTGTCTATCAGATCTATCTAGTCCGTTAAATCTATTTGTCACTTCCACTATATAGTCATAAGGTATTTGATTTAGGTCACTCCTGAATGGTCTAGTGGTTTCCTCCATTTTCTTCAATTTCAGTCTGAATTTGGCAATAAGGAGTTCATGATCCGACCCACAGTCAGGTCCCAGTCTTGTTTTTGCTGACTGTATAGAGCTTCTCCATCATTGGCTGCAAAGAATATAATCAATCTGGTTTTGGTGTCGACCATCTGGTGATCTCCATGTGTAGAGTCTTCTCTTGGTAAGTAAAGAAGAACTAAAGAGCTTCTTGATGAATGTGAAAGAGGAGAGTGAAAAAGTTGGCTTAAAGCTCAACATTCAGAAAACTAAGATCATGGCATCTGGTCCTATCACTTCATGGCAAATAGATGGGGAAACAGTGGAAACAGTGGCTGACTATTTTTCTGGGCACCAAAATCACTGCAGATGGTGATTGCAGCCATGAAATTAAAAGATGCTTACTCCTTGGAAAGAAAGTTATGTCCAACTTGGACAGTATATTAAAAAGCAGAGTCATTACTTTGCCAACAAAGGTCCATCTAGTCAAGGCTATGGTTTTTCCAGTGGTCATGTATCAATGTGAGAGTTGGACTAGAAACCTGAGCACCGAAGAACTGATGCTTTTGAACTGTGGTGTTGGAGAAGACTCTTGAGAGTCCTTTAGACTGCAGGGAGATCCAACCAGTCAATCCTAAAGGAAATCAGTCCTAAGGACTGATGTTGAAGCTAAAATGCCAATACTTTGGTCACCTGATGTGAAGAGCTGACTCGTTGGAAAAGACCCTGATGCTGGAAAAGATTGAAGGCAGGAGGAGGGGATGACAGAGGATGAGATGGTTGGATGGCATCACCAACTCGATGGACATGGGTTTGGGTAGACTCTGGGAGTTAGTGATGGACCGGGAGGCCTGGTGTGCTGTGGTTCATGGGGTCGCAAAGAGTTGGACATGACTGAGTGACTGAAATGAACTGAACTGAACTGAACTGAACTGAATCAGTGAATTTAGCAAAGTTGCAGGATACAAAATCAATACACAGAAATCACTTACATTTCTATATCGTAACAATGAAAAATCAGAAAGAGAAATTAAGGAATCAATCCCATTCACCATTGCAGCAAAACAATATCTAGGAATAAACTTACCTAAGGAGACAAAAGAACTGTACAGAGAAAATTATAAGACACTAATGAAAGAAATCAAAGATGACATAAACAGATGGAAAGATATTCCATATTCCTGGGTAGGAAGAATCAATACTGTGAAAATAACTATACTACCAAATGTAATCTACAAATTCAGTGTAATCCCTATCTAATTACCAATGACATTTTTCACAGAACTAGAACAAAAAATTTCATAATTCATATGGAAATACAAAAGACCCCAAATAGCCAAAACAGTCTTGAGAAAGAAGAATGGAGCTGGAGGAATCAACCTTCCTGACTTCAGATTATACTACAAAGCTACAGTCATCAAGACACTGGTACTGGCACAAAAACAGAAACATAAACCAATGGAAAAAGAAAGCTCAGAAATAAACCCATGCACCTTATATTTGACAAAGGAGGCAAGAATATACAATGGGGCAAACACAGCCTCTTCAATAGATGGTGCTGAAAAAACTGGACAGCTACATGTAAAAGAATGAAATTAGAACACTTCCTAACACCATACACAAAGATAAACTCAAAATGGATTAAAGACCTAACTGTAAGACCAGAAACTATAAAACTCTTAGAGGAAAACATATGCAGAACACTCAGTGACATAAATCAAAGCAAGATCCTCTATGACCCACCACCTCCTAGAGTAATGGAAATAAAAACAAAAGTAAACAAGTGGGACCTGATTAAACTTAAAAGCTTCTGCATAGCAAAGGAAACTATAAACAAGATGAAAAGGCAGCCTTCAGAATGGGAGAAAATAATAGCAAGTGAAACAACTGACAAAGGATTAATTTCCAAAATATACAAACAGTTCATACAACTCAATATCAGAAAAACAAGCAACCCAATCAAAAAGTGGGAAAAAGACCTAAACAGACATTTCTCCAAAGAAGACCTACAGATGGCTAACAAACAACATGAAAAGCCTGTCTCTTATACACATCTAGATGTGTATAAGAGACAGGCCATGTAGTTGTTCATAATAGTCTTTGTATTTCTTCATTGTCTGTTGTAACCTCTTTTTCATTTCTAATTTTGTTGATTTGATTCTTCTCTCTTTTTTTCTTGAT
>SJYX01019059.1:219014-232566 GCA_006410675.1 Oreotragus oreotragus | reverse complement strand
GGAATGATGCTAAAGCTGAAACTCTGGTACTTTGACCACCTCATGCGAAGAGTTGACTCATTGGAAAAGACTCTGATGCTGGGAGGGATTGGGGGCAGGAGGAGAAGGGGATGACTGAGGATGAGATGGCTGGATGGCATCACGGACTCGATGGACGTGAGTCTGAGTGAACTCCGGGAGTTGGTGATGGGCAGGGTGGCCTGGCGTGCTGCGATTCATGGGGTCGCAAAGAGTTGGACATGACTGAGCGACTGAACTGAACTGATACTATGTGCTTTCTGTTCTGCCTCTCTAATCTTATAAGCCTGAATATAATGTGTTGGACTGTGCTTTCTCAAACTCTTAACCTAAATTCTGTTAGTGAACCATCAGTGTTTCTAGTCTGTAGTAGCAACCTTTTTGGCACTTCAGTATTGTTCTACTTTCTCCCCCATCAGTTATATTTATTTCAGTGGAATTTTAGAAGGAAGGAGAGATGGATGGGTTGTCAGTTTGCCTTCTTGCACTTGAAGCCAGAAACTGTGAGTTGAGGTATGACTCTGTGTTCTAGGAAGTTTAATCACATTTTGAAATGCATTAAACTTTTTCAGGCAGTCAAGGCATCATCATTTCATTCTACCAAATTATACTCTATAATATGATTTTTTAAATAAAATGTTCATTTCTTAGTCATAATGAAAAAAAAGATGCTAAACAAAGTTTGACATCAAGCTTTTCTCTTTTTCTTTTACTTGCCATTAAGAGATTTTGTAATAAAGGATTTATTTTTGAAGCTTTTCAGATATATAAAATCAACATTTATGGAAATGTGGAAAAGTACAAGGAAAAAAGGAACAAGTCATACATAAGTCTACCAGTCAGATACAATCCTGTACATACATGGGGTATTTAATTTTAGTCTTTTTCTGTATGTACATAGTAGGTGTGTGTATTTGTGTGTATACATATATACACATAAATATATATTTATACAGTTATGTTAAGACAAGCTGTGTTTTACCTAGATGAACCCTCTTTTACTTAATTAACAGAAGCATTTCTCCCATGTGTTTAATTATGTTTAAGAATGTTTTTGTGGTGGTATGTATTCCACATATGCTATTTTATAATTAAGATACCATTGTTAGGGTAAAAAGGGTTGTTTTCAGTTTTTTACCTTCATAAGTAATTATGTGGCATATATGTTTATAAGCATCATTTCCAAGCACATTTCACTAAGTTAAACACATCACATATTCCCTGCATGATGAAGCTGGTTGGGGGGTATATAACCCACATTATGACCAGGGTATTTCAGTTGAGGAGATATAAGTCCCACGTGAAGCTACCTTCTTCATATGCCATTCAGTGATATAGACAGTTCGTTAGTTATGGCCTTATGTGTGGCTGCATGAGGTTAGTGACTAGTCTCCAAAGTTGACCTTCTAATGGGTTCTATCTCCACATAGTCACAATATAGTGTAGCTGCCCATCCACATGAAAATTAGTCTGTCTGTGCAGTGAACGGAAAGCAGAAGAGGCCCAGTATGACTGCCAAGGTTAGACCGAGCTGGGCCTTGGACCCTTGAAATGCACACTCCGAGAAAGTAAAAATTTTATATATATATAAAAAAATCCAACCATATTGAGACTGTTGCAAGGAAATCTGGTAGCCCTAGGGAGCATGAGGAAGATGCTACTGATATTGTTTCTTCTATATTTGAAGCCACATAGAAATTGGACTTCAAAAATTTTTCATTTTGGCCTTCGGGAAGAAGACAAAAAATTATATAAATGGTGGATGGACTAGGGTTATATTTAGCCCCAGCAATAAACAAATGAAAAAAAAAGTTCTAAAAACTAGACTATCAGATTTATTAGAGTAACTAGCGTTAATTAACGTATTTAAATGATAGAGCAAAGCTTTACTTCAGGTGTTAGGTGTCAGTGTTAACAGGTGAACTCTGTAAATGAGGTCTGAGCCTGGCTGTCTTTCTAAAGTAACACTGAGTGGGTTCTCTGTATGTTCAATCATCATTACCAGTTGTGCTGAAGTTAGAGCTGGCTACTCTCTGCTTCTAGAACTGTGGGAGCATTTTGTGAAGAGAAAAGGTGATCATTGTCTATGAACAGGTGGAGAAGCGAAGACAAAACACCAGATAAGACCTTCAACAATGGTTACATTCTTTCACGCCCTAAGCAATGGCCAGAGTTGGTCAGACCTGGAATAGAATAGTGAGCTAAAGAAGGGAGAGGGGTTCAGGATGGGGAACGCGTGCATACCTGTGGCGGATATATGCTGGTGTATGGCAAAACCAATACAATATTGTAAAGTAATTAACCTCCAATTAAAATACATAAATTTATATTTAAAAAAATTAAAAAAAGAAGGGAAATTTAAAGCGACTCTAAAGGGCAAGACTCAGAAATGTAGTGGCAGGAAAATTAGGCATCTGATAAAGAAAACATGTTTTCTAGGTGAAACGGATGATTGGGAGATCTAGGAAGATGATCATGAAGGAACATTTAGAACTGATAAAAGGAAAGTCACCTGAGTTCTTAGACTCCATTGGGATATTGACATCGCAAAAGGAATGAAGATTCTGTTGCTGAAAATGGATGTCAAAATCCATTTCATAATATAATTTATTGTTTGTTTAGTGGCTAAGTCACGTCTGACTCTTTTGTGACCTCGTGGACTGTAGCCCGCCAGGCTCCTCTGTCCACAGGATTTCCCAGGCAAGAATGCAGGAGTGGATTGCTATTTCCTTCTCCAAGTATAATTGAAGACACACATAATAACTTTCCCATTCTCTTTTGCCCACAAAGGGAACATGCTGTGCTTTGCTTTAGCTTCTATGATCCCTGTGGCTCTGGCATAGTCCCTTCACTTACTGATCCTTTTATTCCTGTTCATAGACCCTTTTCCTGAAGCTGCCCTACGCTACAGCTGAAAATAACAGATTATCTGTGGAAGTATGACAGAAACATACTTTGAACAACATATTTTTTTCTGTCTTCTAAAAAAAATGAGATTTGAGAAAGTAGACTAGTAGAATATGCAAATTGAAGTCAGTCTTACTAAGTTAAAAGACAGATTTTGCGATTCTAATGGTTCTGTCGATGCCAGATGCTGAATTCGGCCTCTCAGAGGCAGTAAAGGGGGAAAGTGCAAGAACCCGGTAAAAAGGGGTATGGACTTAGAAGGCCTGCTGGCAGAATTCCAGTTAGGTCATTAATGAATATTTCTTGTGTATCCCTACCTTGAGCTAGCTGTCTTGATCCCCCCCTCACCCCCACATGTTCTAATACATTAATATTATCCTCAGCTATGAATTGGCTCTATTTTCATCTTAGACTTCTGACATACCCTTAGAGATAGGCTTTGCCCTATCTTTTCTCTAATTTAACCTTTTAGATTACTGAGTCAGTCCATTTAGGCTCATTGATTCTCAGCACAGATTTCCAAGCATAGAAAACATAAGCCCTTAGTTTTGATTCTACAAAGCCCTGACGTAGGCTGGGCATGGTTTTGAAGTGTCATGTAAGCTACTTTACATAATGGAGATCAAGGCTGATGAATACATGGCTCAAAGGCTTCTCCCTTCCTTCACCCCCATCTTCTTTGCACTGCAGACATTTCTAACAACCACATGTGTTTTTCCTGTGATTTAAGATGCAGTTTCAGAATCTTCCTCAACACATTTCATGAAATCATTGCCAGTCAAAAATTGACTGTGTTAGTCACTCAGTCATGTCCGACTCTTTGCAACCCTACAGACTGTAGCCCGCCAGGCTTCTCTGCAACCCTACAGACTAGGACCCTGCATGCAAGACAGCAAAAAAGATACAGATGTGTAGAGCGGACTTATGGACTCTGACGGAGAAGGAGAGGGAGAGGGAGAGGGAGAAATGATTTGGGAGAATAGCATTGAAATATGTATACTATCATGTAAGAAATGAATTGCCAGTCTATGTTCAATGCAGGATGCAGGATGCTTGGGGCTGGTGTATGGGGATGATCTGGAGGGAAGATGTGGGGTGGGAGGTGGGAGGGGGGTTCATGTTTGGGCTGTCTCTTATACACATCTTATCACACCATGCATGATCTGTTTAATAATACTGTAACTGTGGAAACAACTTTGATTAAAAATATTATCAAGACACAGACCTTTCCATGTGTGTAGCATTCAATGTTTATACCCTTTCTAAGTGTAGTGTGACTTTTTCTCATTCCTTGCAAAATTTAAATACTAAACATAAATAATGCAGACCACACAGTTTACACTGAAGCAGAGTTTCCATCTCAGAAAGCTACATTTCTGATTTTAGAATGGTATGGACCACTGATACATCTAAATCATATTTTCACCCTCAGAGGGAACTTATTGCAGATTCTGCCTCAGAGGAGAGGTGGATCTGATTGAGAAACCCTCCAGAAATGGAAGGAATTGCTCTGATTCAGACCTGGATAGAAAATGATATTGCACTGTTTGAGTGGGGGTAGGTAGTAAAGGATTTTGAAATCGGGTAGTAAATATAACTAAAATACCAAGCTTTTTAGAGTGATTTTTCGGTAGAATTTTCAGCAGATATTTCAGTACATGAAAACTATAAGTGAGGACTTTTAACATGGATTGAAATGGAGAGACATGAGATCATAGGATCTCAAATCAAGTAGAAGGTTTTTTTTTTTTTTTTTGCTCTCCTCTTTCACTTTCATCAAAAGGCTTTTTAGCTCCTCTTCACTTTCTGCCATTTAAAACAAAATTCATTATTATGAAGACTTTAAAACAAAATGGATTAATACCTAGGTAATTAACACCTGTCAGTGTTCATATGTTCTACAGATAGAACTTAATGCTTTAATACTTCACAGCTTTAGACATCTATCAAAGATATTTTAAGATTCCTATCACAACACTGAAAGTCAGAGATCATAAAGAATGATAAGAAAATTCAACAAAAGTGATTTTACATTTAGTCTTTAAAAGTAAAGACTGAATGCATGCCATCTTCTAAATGAAGCCTCTTTTGACTTTGTTTATAAAATTTCAGTACCCCCCTTAACACACTTTATTCTTCATGTGCTCCTCTGCCAACCTCAGTGGCAGAATCTCTTAACCTTCTCTATTTTCCCTCTAATCAACCAACTATTCCATTTATTTGCTATATATGGCTTATAGCAGAAGCTCAGTAAATATTGGTTGAATAAATCGTGTGTCATTTTTAAAAATGCAAATAGATAATCTGAAGGAGAGGGAAACAGTAGATATTTGTAAATTGTATATTTATAACTGCAAGGGTATCTTTGTATTTATACAAGGTAATATCCATTCATTCCACAAACATCTATTGGGTTCCCCTGGGTAAATGCCCTCAGTAAAGCATGATTTTTAATCTCAAAGATTTTGAAGATTAGTAGGAGAAATTGGAGAATAGTTTGATAAATATTGTGATAGAAACGCACTCAAAGTGATAGAATAAATCTACTTATCTTCAGATAGAGCTTTCAGTGAAGGTTCTATGACACTTTGGTTAATTTTTAATTCATATTTGCCATGTGGCACTTTACATGAACTAAACGTGTGCATGCACTTTTANTAGTTTGATAAATATTGTGATAGAAACGCACTCAAAGTGATAGAATAAATCTACTTATCTTCAGATAGAGCTTTCAGTGAAGGTTCTATGACACTTTGGTTAATTTTTAATTCATATTTGCCATGTGGCACTTTACATGAACTAAACGTGTGCATGCACTTTTACATATATTTATATATGTGGAAACTTATATGAATTAAATATGTGTATTTGTATATGACATAAGCACACACACATATGTGTGTATATGTGGATATATATGTATAATTTGTTTTCAAAGGAGATGGAAGAAGAATTATTACAGAAGTTATTAAAAGGGTACTTAGAGAGAATGAGTTAACCTACTTTGGTAAACTGTTTAGATTTATATTTTAACATGACTTTCTTTTAAAATTATTCAGTTAATTTTATTTTTATTCTTTCTTATTCATATTAGTATATATGATTCTTGAAAGTACAAAAATCAGATGATAGTTATAGAAAGTAAATTATTATGTTTGTCATAAAATAAGTGCTGAAAGTTGTTTTAATCGTAGTGTGTATCATTAAAAGTAACTTCTAATTTTTTAAGTGGATAGCTTTTTCAGCTCAAAAACTATAATTTAAAAGTGGGAATCTGTCAAAAAACCTTACAAAGTATCTGAGATTTTATTTTAGATGAGAAAACTGAGAGCCAGAGAGTGTAATTAACATGATTAAAGTCTTACAATGTCAGCACTAAGAGTGGGGCAAAACCCCCAAACTTAATCAAAACCCAGCATTCTGACTTAGTCTGAGTCTTTCTAGTATACTTTCCTGTAATATTTAAGTTGAGAATATCATGAAGAAATGAAGAATCAATGGCTCTTCATTTCAGTGACTTCAATCAATGACTCTTCAAACCAATGACTAAATGAAGAAAGTCAAACAGAGAAAGACAAATGTGATACCTCTTATAAGTGGAACCCAAAACATGATAACATAAACTTATTTACAAAGGACTCACAGACAGAGAAACAAACTTATGGGTATCAAAAGGGACGGAGGTAGAGGAGGAATAAATTAAGAATATGCATTTAATAGATATGTACTCTGGTGGCTCAGAGGTAAAGAATCTACTTGCAGTGCGAGAGACCTGAGTTCAACCCCTGGGTTGGGAAGATCTGAAGGGAAAGGCTACCCACTCCAGTATTCTGGCCTGGAGAATTCCATGGGCTGTATAGTCTATGGGGTTGCAAAGAGTCAGACACAATTGAGCGACTTTCATTCACTCACTACTGTATAACAAAATAGATGAACAATAGGATGTATTCTTCAGCACAGGGAACTATATTCAAAATCTTGTAATAACCTATAGTGGGAAAAATCTGAGAAAATTCATGTGTATTACTGAATCGCTTTGCTGTACACTTGAAGCTGACACAGTATTGTAAATCAACTATACTTCAGTAAAATAATTGCTACTCTACTTCGAACCTCTGTCAAGTATTTCCATATAAAGTATCTTATTTTCATGTGACACATTCAGACAGAATAGCAGTAGCTGAACATACCATTGAGAATCCTGCTGACAAAAAATCTGCCAGCCTATGAAAGAAATATTTTATTCAGGCTAAATCAAAGGATTATAAGTCAGGAAGAGCATCACAAAAGGCTCTGAGACTCCTGTGAGAAGTTAAGGTGCATTTATATAAATTTTGAGAGAGAGGACTGTACATCCACTGACACATTATTGACAGTTTACATAATCCAGATCTAAGCGTCTTCCTTGTGGTGGGTCATGTAACCCCTTAGAAGATCAAGAACTGTTATCATTTAAGGAGTTGCTTTTGCTGTTTTTGACTGAACAGGTATTCCTGCTGGTGGGGAAGGTCTGATTGAATCATAACATAGATACACAACGTACAATGAGGCGAGAGGGGAGGCCAAAGGGCAGGGAAAATGTGTCTAAATTTTTCTTGTAATAAAATGTGAATTTTATTTCACAATATTAATACATTTATCTCAGCTATCATTTTCTGCAAACACTTCTTTAATGAGTTTTGTTTTACATTATATTCTAAATTCCTTGGTGTATTTTATCATCAAAATACATATTGTGTGAATTTTTTTTCTTGAAAGACCTGAAATGCACAAAAACACTGATTTCCTTTCAAATTCTTCTGTGATCCTTTTGTCAGTAAAAAATATTTGAATTACTAGTTCAATTTTTTCAGGAGCTTGAGATGTTCCTTTTATATGGATTATGAAAAGGNATTATTATGTTTGTCATAAAATAAGTGCTGAAAGTTGTTTTAATCGTAGTGTGTATCATTAAAAGTAACTTCTAATTTTTTAAGTGGATAGCTTTTTCAGCTCAAAAACTATAATTTAAAATTGGGAATCTGTCAAAAAACCTTACAAAGTATCTGAGATTTTATTTTAGATGAGAAAACTGAGAGCCAGAGAGTGTAATTAACATGATTAAAGTCTTACAATGTCAGCACTAAGAGTGGGGCAAAACCCCCAAACTTAATCAAAACCCAGCATTCTGACTTAGTCTGAGTCTTTCTAGTATACTTTCCTGTAATATTTAAGTTGAGAATATCATGAAGAAATGAAGAATCAATGGCTCTTCATTTCAGTGACTTCAATCAATGACTCTTCAAACCAATGACTAAATGAAGAAAGTCAAACAGAGAAAGACAAATGTGATACCTCTTATAAGTGGAACCCAAAACATGATAACATAAACTTATTTACAAAGGACTCACAGACAGAGAAACAAACTTATGGGTATCAAAAGGGACGGAGGTAGAGGAGGAATAAATTAAGAATATGCATTTAATAGATATGTACTCTGGTGGCTCAGAGGTAAAGAATCTACTTGCAGTGCGAGAGACCTGAGTTCAACCCCTGGGTTGGGAAGATCTGAAGGGAAAGGCTACCCACTCCAGTATTCTGGCCTGGAGAATTCCATGGGCTGTATAGTCTATGGGGTTGCAAAGAGTCAGACACAATTGAGCGACTTTCATTCACTCACTACTGTATAACAAAATAGATGAACAATAGGATGTATTCTTCAGCACAGGGAACTATATTCAAAATCTTGTAATAACCTATAGTGGGAAAAATCTGAGAAAATTCATGTGTATTACTGAATCGCTTTGCTGTACACTTGAAGCTGACACAGTATTGTAAATCAACTATACTTCAGTAAAATAATTGCTACTCTACTTCGAACCTCTGTCAAGTATTTCCATATAAAGTATCTTATTTTCATGTGACACATTCAGACAGAATAGCAGTAGCTGAACATACCATTGAGAATCCTGCTGACAAAAAATCTGCCAGCCTATGAAAGAAATATTTTATTCAGGCTAAATCAAAGGATTATAAGTCAGGAAGAGCATCACAAAAGGCTCTGAGACTCCTGTGAGAAGTTAAGGTGCATTTATATAAATTTTGAGAGAGAGGACTGTACATCCACTGACACATTATTGACAGTTTACATAATCCAGATCTAAGCGTCTTCCTTGTGGTGGGTCATGTAACCCCTTAGAAGATCAAGAACTGTTATCATTTAAGGAGTTGCTTTTGCTGTTTTTGACTGAACAGGTATTCCTGCTGGTGGGGAAGGTCTGATTGAATCATAACATAGATACACAACGTACAATGAGGCGAGAGGGGAGGCCAAAGGGCAGGGAAAATGTGTCTAAATTTTTCTTGTAATAAAATGTGAATTTTATTTCACAATATTAATACATTTATCTCAGCTATCATTTTCTGCAAACACTTCTTTAATGAGTTTTGTTTTACATTATATTCTAAATTCCTTGGTGTATTTTATCATCAAAATACATATTGTGTGAATTTTTTTTCTTGAAAGACCTGAAATGCACAAAAACACTGATTTCCTTTCAAATTCTTCTGTGATCCTTTTGTCAGTAAAAAATATTTGAATTACTAGTTCAATTTTTTCAGGAGCTTGAGATGTTCCTTTTATATGGATTATGAAAAGGAAGCAATGGAATGTCTATTGCAGTTACAATCAATTAGGATGGAAAGAGGCTTACCAGGGGGGCACAGTGGTAAAGAATCTGCCTGCCAGTGCAGGAGACACAGACACGAGTTTGATTCTTGGGTCGCGAAAATCCCCTGAGTAGGAAATGGCAACCCATTCCAGTATTCTTGACTGGAAAATTCCTTGGACAGAGGAGCTTGGCAGCCTAGAGTCTCTGGAACGGCACAGAGTCAGACATGAATGAGCACTGCTACAGCAGGGTGAAAAGGCTGAAGGGCTGGAGGCTGGGCGCCACTTTCAGTATAGGAGAATTAATATAGCACATCAGTTCAGTTGAATGCAGTCACTCAGTTGTCTCCGACTCTGCGTAGCATTCAAGTAAGTCAGAAGATGGTTTAATTCATTTTATCGGGTGAATATGATAGTGATGAGTAAGATTCTTATCCTTTGGAATGTTATTCGACCATGCGCAAAACTGTGGTAAGGGAAGGGAAATGTTGCTATCACCTGCTGGTTGGTTGTTGTTCACTTGCTAACTTGTGTCTGACTCTTTGTGGCTCTGTCCTGCTCTAGCTCCTGGAGTTTGCTCAAACTCATGTCCACTGAGTCGGTGATGCCAACCAACCTCCCATCCTTTGTTGCCCTCTTCTCTTCTTGCCCTCAGTCTTTCCCAGCATCAGGGTCTTTTCCAATAGTTTAGAAAGGCTGAAATGTAGCAGAGAGCCAAGCTGACCTTCAGGGTAGCTTGAAATGTGCCTGCCTGCTACTTCAACTTCCCATGTATCAAGTGTCATTGAGTATAAAGAAATATGGTGCAATTACTGTTTTGTTGGCACTGGCTTATTTTCAGCACTTTAAGCTTGGATCGGTCCCTGCCCTCAGACACTCCTCCTTGTTTGTTTCTCTTCCATATTGTCAAGAGTCTGTCAATTGCTTCCCTGCGCATTATTAGCTTTGTGATTTTTCTTCTGGAAGATAATAAAGGTCAGATACTCCTCTAGAGGAGTAAAGTAGTTTGAAACCAATAAAGTTGTATTCAAATAGCTCGAAAGGTAGAATCTGTTAAGAGAAAAGCTCTGTTTCCTCTGCGAAACAATTGTGAACATGGGAAGGTGTGTTTGTTTTCATTAAACACCACTGGCTGACACAAATGAGGCAGTTTATTTGCCTTTTGAAGTTCGCTAGTAAATAAGAGAAGAAATAATACCATAAATCGATATTTTTGAGGCACAAAGCTTGGTTCACATCTCCTGGAGTTTGCTCAAACTCATGTCCACTGAGTCGGTGATGCCAACCAACCTCCCATCCTTTGTTGCCCTCTTCTCTTCTTGCCCTCAGTCTTTCCCAGCATCAGGGTCTTTTCCAATAGTTTAGAAAGGCTGAAATGTAGCAGAGAGCCAAGCTGACCTTCAGGGTAGCTTGAAATGTGCCTGCCTGCTACTTCAACTTCCCATGTATCAAGTGTCATTGAGTATAAAGAAATATGGTGCAATTACTGTTTTGTTGGCACTGGCTTATTTTCAGCACTTTAAGCTTGGATCGGTCCCTGCCCTCAGACACTCCTCCTTGTTTGTTTCTCTTCCATATTGTCAAGAGTCTGTCAATTGCTTCCCTGCGCATTATTAGCTTTGTGATTTTTCTTCTGGAAGATAATAAAGGTCAGATACTCCTCTAGAGGAGTAAAGTAGTTTGAAACCAATAAAGTTGTATTCAAATAGCTCGAAAGGTAGAATCTGTTAAGAGAAAAGCTCTGTTTCCTCTGCGAAACAATTGTGAACATGGGAAGGTGTGTGTGTTTTCATTAAACACCACTGGCTGACACAAATGAGGCAGTTTATTTGCCTTTTGAAGTTCGCTAGTAAATAAGAGAAGAAATAATACCATAAATCGATATTTTTGAGGCACAAAGCTTGGTTCACAATTGACAGTGCAGGGAAACAAATTAGACAAGTCTGATTAGTTTATTCTCTTGTGTTCTAGTTTCAAAAAATGTGACCTTTATAGGTAAGCACTAAGTGAGTTTATGGAACTAAAGTTTACTCACGGTAAATGATCATCCATAAATAATTAAAATATGGAAGATTTTGTATTTGTGATTAAAACCATAAAGTTTTACTCAATGGTATATTTAGTATAAGATTTTCAGTTAGAGTTTTTTTTTGTTGGTAAATGATCAGCTGTAAAACAGATGGTGTTTCTGTTGTAAGTCCCCAATCCTTTAAAAATTGGCATTTATTATAAAAAAGAGAGGGACAACTATTGTGTTCAGCTTCATTTTTGTTTTTTAGTATCTGTCATTAGGTTTCACCAGAAGTTCTGCCACTGAGATTTTTCACTGAAGTTAGTATGAGCATTCATGTAAATCTTTACCTCATATAAGACTGATATTGTACATTTTATCCTGGAAAACAAAACATATGTGTGAATTTCATTTCAAGTGTAGAAGTTAAACATGTGAAGAATCATTTGACTTAAGTGAAAATTTAATGATGGATACAAATATTCATGGGATTAGAAGACATAAATTCTGTAAAATTATAAAATGGAAAAAAAATCACTAAATCCTAGGTTCTTTGTGTGTTAAAAGAGTAATACATGCCTTTGGTACCTTAGAAATATGATGTAAAAATAAGGACAAGATAGCTTAAGTCAAACATTAAAACTTACAGTCGTTATTTTATTTTAAATATGCCTAAAAGTATATAATGAAGATAAATCAATTTATGTTGCTACTGATGCTGAAGGCTCGATCGATCACTCTACAGCAGTGTCGAGTTGCATCTTAGAGACAAGAGTTTGGTGAAGTAGGAAACCATAGCGTTGTTTATTGCTTTGCTGGGCAAAGGAGACCACAGCTAGGATTGGCTAGTTGGAGTGATTTCTAAGGGCTCTGGGCTGTGGGGATGGTTCCTTGCTGACTGGTGCCTCGCTTCAGGATGATTAAGGCAGAGAAGAATATTTTGAAATATCTGGGCCACCTTCATGTGAAGAGTTGACTCATTGGAAAAGACTCTGATGCTGGGAGGGATTGGGGGCAGGAGCAGAAGGGGACAACAGAGGATGAGATGGCTGGATGGCATCACGGACTCGACGGACGTGAGTCTGAGTGAACCCTGGGAGATGGTGACAGACAGGGAGGCCTGGCGTGCTGCGATTCATGGGGTTGCAAAGAGTCGGACACGACTGAGCGACTGAACTGAACTGAACTAGAGGAGGGGTGACTGGATTGGTTAGTTTGCAGGTAAAAGACGTGCTCTGCTGAGCCTGTAAGTTATCTCTAAGAAGGGGCCAGTCCTGGGAGGTTTCTCCACAAATACCAGAGCATCGTTCGCCTGTGCTTAGTTGTGTCTGATGCTTTCCGACATCGTGGACTGTAGCCTGCTAGTCTCCTGTGTTCATGGATGTTTCCAGGCAAGAGTACTAGAGTGAGTTGCCATTTCCTACTCCAGTAGATCTTCCTGACTCAGGGATTGAACCTGTATCACTTGTGTCTCCTGCACTGGCAGGTGGATTCTTTCGTGCAACCATTTTGATGCCACCTGGAAATCCCGCGATAGAGAAAATAAGGAAACATAGTTAATATTATTAGCCCTGTGATGAACAGATGCTAAATAGATAAAAAGAGAATCTAAGAAAATGCGCTATAGTGGATCAAGTATATTCACAATGCGGTGCAAACCACTATTCGTTTTCAGAACTCTTTTGTCTTTCCGAACTGAAACTCCATTAAACAATAACTCTTTCTCCATTCCCTAAAGGCCCTGGCAGCATCAGTTTACTCTGTTTATACTAATTTGACTACCCTAGATATCACATATAAGAAGAGTCACACACTGGTCCTTTTGTGACTGACTTTTTTTTCAGTTCAGTTCAGTTCAGTCGCTCAGTCGTGTCCGACTCTTTGCGACCCCATGAATCGCAGCACGCCAGGCCTCCCTGTCCATCACCATCTCCCGGAGTTCACTCAGACTCACGTCCATCGAGTCC
>SJYX01019059.1:190300-215580 GCA_006410675.1 Oreotragus oreotragus | reverse complement strand
TGAGCATGTTGTTATGTGCTTCCAAGCCAAATGTATAGCTTCTGTTAAGAAACATCTATTGGACCCTTTGCCCGTCTTTTAATTGTGTTGTTTGGTTGTTGTTGAGTTGTGAGTTGCTCTTTACATATTCTTGATGTTGTTTCATCATATGTATGACTTGCAAGTATTTTCTCCCATTGTGTGGATTGCCTTCTCACTTTTATTGTATCCTTTGCACACATGCTGTCAGTTTTAATCAAGTCCAATTTGATTTTTTGTTTTATATCCAATAAATCATTAAGTTCAACATCATGAATCTTTCCCTCTATGTTTACTTCTAAGAATTGTATGGCTTTAGCACTCACATATAGGTCATTGATTCATTTGAGTTAATTTTTCTATATGGTGTAAGATATGCTATTGACATTTTACACACCAAAAACACAAAAATCCCACCAAGTCTCTGAGACTTGAAATGATATATCCCAAGCTGGTAAAATTCCATAACAGATAACTGATGGAACCCTGACATCTGAGTAGGATTTCACTCTCTCCATTTTCCTCCTTCTTCCTCACCCTCCATCCCCACTTCCTCCTCCATCTTGTCTCCCTCCCTCCCTTTTTTTCTCATCCCTTTCCCCAAAGACCAAAATTTGAATTAAAATTTAGAAACTTGAATTATATAAAATCTTCTTTCTCCCTATAGAATTCTGAGATTTTTTTTTTCTGTATATAATAACTCTCCATGAGCCTCATTATAATTCTCTTTTGGAGTTTTACCATAAGAAAAATTTTTTTTGCTATAAAAATGTCAATTTATTTCCCATCCACTACTACTTTTTCTTCCTGTGTTCTGACAATTGTCATTGCAGTAATCCCTTTCTACCTACAAGTTTTGGGGGAAAGCTTCCTGGATCTTAGTATATGACCTTCATATATACTTAGTATGTGAGGGAAACTTTCACCACGAGGTTGAGTAGGAGATGAAAACTAAGAAGAGAGGTAGTTCCTGCAAGGAAGAAAAACTTAGGAAAGTAATAAGTGGGGAAAAGACTCTGTATATGAAAGGATCCTTTCACTAAATCAAGGGCTGTCAAAAGATGTATTTCTAAATAGTAACACGCATGGTAGCTTTGAGGCAGTTAATGAATTGGTCACAGTATTTTGGTCTTTACCTCAAGGGAATTAGGAAACCAATACAGGGTTTTGAGCTATGGTGTAACATGTCCACTTCATTTTAAAAAGGACCCCTCCTGCTGCTGTGTTGACAACAACAGGGGAAAAAGTATGAAGGTAGTGAAATCTGGTAGAAAGCCCAGAACAGGAATCTGTTAATAGATACGAGATGATGGTGGCCTGACCAGGGACCTTGAGAGAAGGTGGTTAAACTCCATCAGATTCTACATGTATTTTGGAAGTAAGGCCAGTAAGAGTTTCTGCTGGTTTGGAAAACAAAAGAGAGAGGTCAAAATTTATTTTAAGGTTTTTAGCTTGAGCAACTGGAAAGAGAATTTATCAGTTTGAGATGGTGAAGACTGGATAGAGCAGTTTGGAAAAGAAAGAATAGGTGTTCAGTTTGGTAGTTTGAGAGACCAATAATTAACTAGAAATGTCAAGCAAGCATCTGGACATATGAATTGGGATTTCAGAAGAGAGGCAGCATTAGCTATTTAAGTTTGGGAATCAGTGACACACACATGAGAAAAATAACTAGAAGAGAGAGTGAGGGGAGAGTACTGCTTTTACTCATTAAAGTTCTGGAAAAACAAGAAATCAGCTAAGGGTACTGAGAAGAATGATTTGTTGAGGTAGGAGAAAAACGGAAGTGAATATTTTATTCTAAAAGCTATGTGAAGAAAAGTATATCTACGAGGCAGAAGTGACTGACAATTTCAAATGTTGTCAAAGGCAAATATGATGTGGACCAAGAATTGATCATTATATTTAACAATGAAGTTGGTAACCTTGGTAGGAGAAAGTTCTCTTTAGTGGTGGGGACCCAGACTCCAGGGAGAAGAGGAGTATGAAACAAATCCAGACAACCCTTTTTAAAGTATTCTGCTGCAACAAGGAGTAAGAAAAGGTGGATAAGAAGCTAGTTGGGGGAAGGGACCCAAGATGATACTTTAAAGAAACAACGGCTTATGTACATGTTGTTGACAAAGATTCAATAGAGAGGGGTGATTTAATGCAGGAAATAGAACAATCAGTTAAGCAATGTGCCTGAGTAGGTTAGAAGATGCGAAGTCAAAGGGTTGGTTTTATTTTTTATTTTTAATATTAAAAAATATTTCAACCAAAGTATAGTTGACTTGTAATGTTGTGTTAGTTTCTGGCATATAGAGCACTGATTCAGTGATACATATATTCATGTTTTCATGTCTTTCCATTATGGTTTATTGCAGGATATTGGGTATATCCTGTTCAAGGGATTGGTTTAAACACGAATACAGAATTTATCTATAGTAACAGGAAGGAAGGAGGAACAGACAAGGGATGGAGATAACAGGCGCTGGTATGTGAACAGATGTGAAAACAGAGCTTGATTCTGTTGACTGATAGCTGAATTTTATCAAAGAATTAGGAAGCAGGGTCACAAGCTTACAGTGAGAGTGGGGAGGAGATGTTGGATGCTTAAGGAAACCGTAGAAGGTATCCAAGACCACTGTTAGATCCACGATTCTCTAGGAAGCCTGATGGGGCTCAGTATATAATTGGGTTCACCAGTATGATTTGTTACAGTGACAGGATATGAACCAAAATCAGCAAAAGGCAAAGACATACAAGGCAAAGTCCTTAGAAAATCAGGTGCCTACTTCCAAGAGTACTTTCTTAGTGGAGTCACAGGACATGCTCCATTTCTTCAGCAACCACTTTTGACAACACATGTGAAACACTGTCAATTAAACAAGCTCATTAGAGACTCGTTGCCCGGAGTTTTATTGGGGGCTGGTCTTCAGAGCATCGTCTGCCTGGCACATATTAAAACTGCAGAGTTCCAGAAGGAAAGCAGGTGTTCAGAATAAACCATATTGTTTGCATAGGCACTAGAGGCTCAGTAAGCCATTCTTACCAGGAAATGTCAGGAACTCTCCTAAAATTCACATTCTCAGATGCCAGCCAGGGGCCAAATTTGGAAGCAGGTATTTGTAAGGCTCGCAGTCTGATGATGTGAGATTTGTCTCATGATGGGATGTCTGTGATGAGCTCGAGATTCAAGGAGGCTGGCAGAAGAATGAAGTGGTGAGGAGAGAAGCGAGTAGAACAATCCACCACCCCTAAGCCCAGCTCGTGTGTGGGAAGCACAGTACTTAGGGAAAGTCAGGCTTCTGCTAGATACAGCCAGAAAGTGAAGGGAATGCTAGGAGAATTTAGAGTGTGGAGACGTTTGCTGATGGTGGACTTTAATTCTAGAAGGAACAGGGTCAGGTTTTGAAGATATGTGTATGGGGTAGGGAGGTGGAGCAGGAAATGAAGAATATGGATCATGTTAGAGTCTCTTCCCAGAGCATGGAAAATGAGAAAGGACCCGAGAATCTGACGATGCTGGTGTCGACTAATGTCAATACGGATAAATGGCGTCATAAGATTGATTCTGGTGGATTCAAGAAAGTTAGTGGCCATGAGACTGAGTGTTAGAGGTTAGGGAAGGGTTGTTATCTGGGCTTTTCTTTGATGCCTTTCAACAGGGCTGAGGAAATCTGGAAGAGCTGGGTTGTATTCTTGAACTGATGCCCTGATTGATGGTGAAGGCAGCAGAGCTGGAGTGGAGAGCATCACTGTCTTAGGAGAGGAGTTCAGCCCATTCATTGTTGACCTCTGGGTGGAAGGTGACCTTGCATGAGTGAGCTGAACTTTGAGCCTCTTAGCTGTGGGTAGGCTAAGCTGTAACTTTGATCTTTATCTAGCCTTTGTTCCTTAAACCGTTTTTGATTTCTCTTTTAAAATAAATGATGATACCTGATTTATATAGCAGTGCAATGCATGTCTGTGTCATAAATCATTTTTGAGCTAACTTTGAAAGCCTGAAATATAGAAGAGCAATTGAAAAAGGGGACAGTGTCCATTTTCCTATTTTCAGCTCCCTGATTTGACTGGAAAGACAAGGCCATCAAAGAGCTGCCGAAGCTTGAAAGACAAAGACAAATAAAATTACTTCCTTAGGTAACCTGGTAGTGAGAGTGTATGTTCAAGTATAACTTGTACATATATAATTGAAAAAGACAATATAATGAATGCTATAACTAGACCAGGTAAAGCAATTAAGGGTTAAAAAAATTAAGGGATTTCCCTGGTAGCTCAAATGGTAAAGAATATGCAGTTCAAGAGACCTGGGTTTGATCCTTGAGTTGGGAAGATCCCTTGGAGGAGGCCATGGCAATCCACTCCAGTATTCTTATTTGGAGAATTCCATGGATAGAAGAGCCTGGTTGGCTACAGTCCATGGGATCACAGAGTCAGATACGACTGAGCTATGTAATACCCACGACTATTAAAGTAATACTTTTGATTTTGTCTTTTTGTAGTCAGTTCTTTGCAGTCTCTTCACAGATAAAGGCTGCATTCTTTAGAGAAAATGTTCTTAAGTTTTAACCTTGGCCATAAATACAATCCTTTGAATAAAGAGAATGTTTACACTTTGTGTCTACATCTGCTGCTGCTGCTGCTGCTGCGTACGACTATTAAAGTAATACTTTTGATTTTGTCTTTTTGTAGTCAGTTCTTTGCAGTCTCTTCACAGATAAAGGCTGCATTCTTTAGAGAAAATGTTCTTAAGTTTTAACCTTGGCCATAAATACAATCCTTTGAATAAAGAGAATGTTTACACTTTGTGTCTACATCTGCTGCTGCTGCTGCTGCTGCGAAGTCGCTTCAGTCATGTCCGACTCTGTGTGACCCCATAGATGGCAGCCCACCAGGCTCCCCTGTCCCTGGGATTCTCCAGGCAAGAACACTGGAGTGGGTTGCCATTTCCTTCCTACTATCTGTCATAAAGGTTGATGTAACTCAGCAGTCCCTAGCCCATTTTCTGTTGCATGAGGCAACAAAATTTGAATAAAAGCAACATCCAGATTGAATAGAACAAAGCTTTTATTTCACATAATTCAACCTGGGTGTATTAATCTTATCTTACAATAGTGTTACATTATACCCAATCATTATACCCTGTAACAGTACTTTCTAGGAACCAAAAAATAATATTTATTGACTCTGCTCATTTGGCCTGTCTCCAAAGTGCCATTTTCTTCCTGCTGAAAAACTTACTTCTGTGGAACTTTGAGTATTTTCTAATGGAGAGCTTTGTGGTTTTGCAGTTTGTCAACACTGAATGAAGCTGTAGATTAGATTTTTTTAAAATTAAAATTGAAGACACAGTGGATTTGGGGTATGGTTTCCTCTCATTATCAGTTTTCTTAGGGTTACTTTTGAGAATTTCCCAGCCTGGGACTTCAAGTGGAGATGTTGCATTTGGGTCCGAGGTTCAAAGGTATGAGTGAGACCTAAACTTTTACCAAAAACATAGGTTGTTTGCGGAAGGGGGGAGTGCTGGGCCGAGAGACTGAACAGTCAAGTTACCCTGGCATTAGATGGACTTGAATGGGAATCCTGGCTCTGCCCGTTACCTGCTTGTGACCTTAGACAAGTTACTAATATTCTGAGTCTCAATTTATCTGAAAAGTATACATGCTACAGCACTGTTTTAAGAGTTAAAGACACTTCTTGTAAAGTGCCAGCTATATAGCAGTCACTTGTTATTTCACTAGAAAGATTGACAGCATATGAATGCTGCCAAGTTCAACATATGACATTGTATTGAATTTCTTCTCAAGTTGAAATTTCCCTACCTTCTTTTCCTTTTGTTTGAGGAAGAAAACATCATTTCTGTTTCTCTTTTCTCTGTTGAAACCTTGAGTATAGTTATACCCTTTAGAGTGCACCTCGCTTTTGGCTTGTCTGATGTTGTATTAAGACAGCTGTTTTTAATGCCTCTGTTTCCTTCCTCCGTATGGGTATCAGCCGGGGAGTTAGTCAGTGTGGCTGCTCTAATGTAGTGTAACTACCTGTTTAGTTTAGGAACAAGGCTGTCATCTGACGGCAGTGCCACATTTATGAATGCTCTCATTTACTTCTTTCAAGTTGCATGACAGCTAATTTCATGTTTAGTCATCTTAACAAAATAATCACTTTTAGCTTACAACAAGCTGACCTTTATGGTCTATTTAAAGTGAAACTGGACACTGTTAGTTTTGAGATTTGTTCTACTTTAAGTTTCATACATAAAAAGATGGCAATATAGTGATTTTTTTAAAAACCATAAATGTACAGTAATTTCAATGTCCTTTTGTGAGAAATGAAAAGAAGGGTTGCCAAGAGAATAAAATGCATCTTAGGGGATTAGAAGGGGGAAAAATAATCTCCCACTGGCTACAAAAACGAACCTGCAAATAGAAAGTATTCACAGCAGCATTCCCCAATGGCTAGAGATTTTCACTTGGTTGGACACACCAATAAAACCTGTCAAGAAAATAAAGCCAGATATTTTATGCCTACAGATAGTTTGGGGATAAAAGATAGTGTAACTCCCTTTTTCAAACTCATTTTAAACCCACAAAAGGAAAACTTTCAAATTATTTCAGCCCCCAAATTGACTATCTTGATTGTTCAATGTGAGGTTTTTCTTTTCCCCCTGCTTGTTATTATGTGTTATTGTTTGCATTTTCTTTGTGACCACTAATGCTTTTTGGTGACAGGTTTCAGAGCTTACTCACGTGCTCCTATCCACCTCCTGCAGCCTTCATTCTACAACAGATTATTTCTTGTTGTTCTTGATTTCTCTTGTCTGTAGATGGACTATGGTGAGGCAGCTGCTACTTCCTCAGTCCTGTCTTTTTCTTTCTTTTCCTTTTTCATAGAACTTATTAAGTTCTGATGAGTGCTTCAAAGCTTTCTCTGTATATGAAAACAAATTGATCCTTTGCAAAACTTACCTTGGTTTCCAAGGAACTTTCACCTCTTTGTTCACTATAGGAAACTAATCTGTATTGAACATTTTTCAGGGATCAAGCTTGAACGCCTCCATGGATGAGACAGGTAGCACATTTGTGAAATGGAAAGGCAGGAACATAGACAAAAATAGGGATGTGTGGAAGTTGGGCTAACAGAATGGTATGCTGCTGCTGCTGCTAAGTCACTTCAGTCGTGTCCGACTCTGTGCAACCCCATAGAATGGTATATGACTTCTGTTAATTTATACAAGTACAGGGCTTCCCTGGTGGTTCAGTTGGTAAAGAATCTACCTGCAGTGTGGGAGACCCAGTTTTGACCCCTGATTCAGGAATATCCCATGGAGAAGGGAATGGCCACCCTCTCCAGCATTGTTGCCTGGAGAATTCCATGGACAGAAAAACCTGGCAGGCTCCAGTTCATTGGGTCTCAAAGAACTGACACTACTGAGCAACTAACATTTTCACTTCAGGTACATGTGGTAAGATTATTGATGATACAATGTCTCAATTTAATTCTTACAGTATCTGATTGAGAAAAGATTTTTTTTTAATTTCTATTTTATAGGTTAGAAAGTTGAAACTCAGAATTGAGATAATTTGTCCAAGGCTATAATCACCTTTAAAGATTTAAAGTCATATCCTCTGGATCCAAATGTCATATTAATTTCCACTATATGGTGCTGCTTGCACAGCCTTGAGTACACTCAAAGGTGGATAAAGCAACTCATTCATCCAAAAATTATTTATTAGCCAATAGACAATTTTCAAATCACTGAACAGAAAGTAGACAATCAACAACAACAAAAAAAATTCTGCCTTCATGGAGCGTATATTCTACTATGGGAAAATCAAGAAAAGGTCAGCATGCAATGTAATCTTTTATTAGTCAATGAATTTAGAGGGGGAAAAAAAATGTCAGGCAAGGGATTAGAGATGTCTGGGAGAATCCATTTAAGAAGACCGGATGGGGAAGGGTTCACTGAGTATGTGGCATGTGAGTGAAGGCCTGAAGCCGGAGAGGGACTATGTCTACAAAAGTGTCTGTGCCTGGTGTACTCCAGGTAGAAGGAACAAATGCAAATAGCTTGAGGTGAAAAAGGTGCCAACGGCATGCTTGAACACTGGAAATGGGAGGATAAGAAATACCCTGCTACCAAGGGGGAAGAACGTCAACGAGGCCAGAGGGGATGGAATGGAGTTGTGAGGGGAGAGCAGTGGGAGATGGGGCAGGGAGGTAATGGGCCAGACAGATCACTGTGAAGGCTGGTCTGCGTGCTGAGTGGGGTGGGAAGCCGCTGGAGGGTTTTGCGCACAGTAGTGATAGAATCTGACTTATGTTTTATCAGAATCTCTCTTGTTGCCATGTTAAAAGTGGACTATAGGGAACAATCGGAAAATAAGAGTTGAGAGATGACACTGGCCTGTACCCTGGTGATAATAAGGAAGTTACTGAGAGCCAACTCACAATGGGACTTCCCTTGTAGCTCAGTTGGTAAAGAATCTGCCTGCAGTGCAGGAGACCCAGGTTCAATCCCTGGGTTGGGAAGATCCCNAAGTGGACTATAGGGAACAATTGGAAAATAAGAGTTGAGAGATGACACTGGCCTGTACCCTGGTGATAATAAGGAAGTTACTGAGAGCCAACTCACAATGGGGCTTCCCTTGTAGCTCAGTTGGTAAAGAATCTGCCTGCAGTGCAGGAGACCCAGGTTCAATCCCTGGGTTGGGAAGATCCCCTGGAGAGGGAAGTGGCAACTCACTCCTGTATCCTTGTCTGAAAAATCTCATGGACAGAGAAGCCTGGTGGGCTGCAGTCCATGGGGTTGCAAAGAGTCGGCCGTGACTGAGTGACTAACACACACACAGTGAGAACTGATGGGAGTCTGTACATGTCTTGAAGGTGCCGTTGGAGGATTTGCTGATAGATCGAATCTGGGGTATGAGAGACTGAGGAGAGGAGATGACAACTCTAAGATTTTTGGTTGGAGCAATGGGAAGAACGTCCCCGCCTTTGACAATGGTGCAGAGAGCTGATGGGAGCTGATTCAGAAGGCCCATCAGATACTCAGTTTTAGGCAGGCTAAGTAGGAAAGACTAGACGTGAAAAGTGAAAGTGTTAGTTGCTCAGTCATGTCTGACTCTTTGCCACCCTGACTTTCCTGTCCATGGAATTCTCCAGGGAAGAATACTGGAGTGGGTAAGTCATTCCCTTCTCTAGGAGATATTCCTGATCCAGGGATCAAACCCAGGTCTCCTGCATTGCAGGCAGATTCTTTACCATCTGAGCCATCAGGGAAGCCTGTTTTATGTGTGTGTGTATGTGTGTGTATACTATATGTGGAAACAGTGTCAGACTTTATTTTGGGGGGCTCCAAAATCACTGCAGATGGTGACTGCAGCTATGAAATTAAAAGACGCTTACTCCTGGGAGGAAAAGTTATTACTAGATAGCATATTCAAAAGCAGAGATATTACTTTGCCGACTAAGGTCCGTCTAGTCAAGGCTATGGTTTTTCCAGTGGTCATGTATGGATGTGAGTTGGACTGTGAAGAAGGCTGAGTGACGAAGAATTGATTCTTTTGAACTGTGGTGTTGGGGAAGACTCTTGAAAGTCCCTTGAACTGCAAGGAGATTCAACCAGTCCATTCTGAAGGAGATCAATCCTGGGATTTCTTTGGAAGGAATGATGCTAAAGCTGAAACTCCAGTACTTTGGCCACCTCATGTGAAGAGTTGACTCATTGGAAAAGACTCTGATGCTGGGAGGGATTGGGGGCAGGAGGAGAAGGGGACGACAAAGGATGAGATGGCTGGATGGCATCACGGACTCGATGGACGTGAGTCTGAGTGAACTCCGGGAGATGGTGATGAACAGGGAGGCCTGGCGTGCTGTGATTCATGGGCTTGCAAAGAGTCAGACACGACTGAGCGACTGAACTGAACTGAACTGAACTGATATGTATGCATTTATATGTGTTTTAACTTTTCATCAGATGATTTCAATGAAGATATATATAATTATTTTGAGTTGGACAATTACTCTTAAAATCTAAATTAACTGATCATATGCCATATGAATGAAGTTATTAGTATTTCTAGACCAATATCCTGTTGAAAAAGTGGAAGTAAAAAATATTCCCCTTGATACAGAAATACTTGTTATAGTGAACAACTGCTGATTTAAGAATGTATCTGAAGGAAGAAATACTCCTCCCTGTAAAGCATACTGCATTTTCGTTGTCATGCTTCTCATTGCAACTCTTGGAAGCCATCCAACTCTTCTGGTTGGGTATTAAAATTCAAAGTTAATGAATAGATCCAAATATATCTGCATTCAGAGCTACTCACAGATCTTCTAATATTCTGAGCACAGCCTGTGTGCTGATTTTTTTTTACCTCCTGAGAGCAAAGGTAATATTTGTCACTATGTGAATATCTTTAAACTGCCTCAAAATAAATAAAACCCTTGCGATATGGAGTTTACTTTCTGTGATCCTTGAAATGCTACTGGATATATGGCATTTGCTAATGTTTTAAATGTAGGGTTTTATCTTTCCTGCTCCTTTTAAAACCTTGCTGTGATTATCAGAAGTGTCCTGAGGTTTCTGTCTGGCTCCTGTCTCTGCCTCTGCCTGAAACAGCCTGGGTGGCATCTTCTTTAGTGGAGGTTCCCCGCGTGAGTTCTCAAAAAGTAGCAACTAACCACAGAGTGGGCTGATAGCCTATGCCTCACCACCCAGTTAGACTTGATTTCTTTGCTTTTAGTTACATAGTTAATTTTGTTTCCCTACTTCTTCTTTTTTGCATTCAACATAACTTTGAGTCACTGTTTTTATTTGTCGAGCTCATGGTTAAATCATGCCTCAATAGGAGGAAAAATTGGCCTGTTACAAAAGTACTTAGTTAACCTATGGAAATCTCCTCTTAATGTATTTCCCCCTTTGCCTTCACTCTCAGGGAGCTCAAACATAGTTTATGGTTCATTTGTCATTGTTTCAGATTAGACCTGCTGATTTTATTACCCTCAGTCTTTGATTACTGACACATGTTTTTCATTTAGCATATGTGATTTTTTTAAAGTGTTTTAAAGATGGTAAGGACCTCAGTTACTTTTAGGATACAGATTGTAACCGTAATTGCTGTTTATTTGTCACTGTGTCTAGAATAGATCACAGAAGACACAGTCCTGGAACTCAGACCATAGAAATGATCCCCATGTGAGGATGCACCTGTGGCTTGGACACGAATGAGTTTGGAGTCCAGACCTAGAACATTCCCCCTCTCTGTATCTTTGGGACTCAAAGGGAAACTTTTCTGAAAGTAGCAAGGGCCCAGATGGAAGGGAAGATGAAACAGACCCAACCTCAGTCAGTTCAGTTCAGTGGCTTAGTCATGTCTGCCTCTTTGCAGCCCCATGGACTGCAGCATGCCAGGCTTCCCTGTCCATCACCAACTCTGGAGTCCATTGTTCAGTGATGCCATCCAACCATCTCATTCTCTATCGTCCCCTTCTTTTCCCACCTTCAATCTTTCCCAGCATCAGGGTCTTTTCAAATGAGTCAGTTCTTTGCATCAGGTGGCCAAATTATTGGCATTTCAGTTTCAGCATCAGTCCTTCCAGTGGATATTCAGGATATTCATAAAGGACTGACTGGTTGGATTTCCTTGCTGTCTAAGGGACTCTCAAGAGTCTTCTCCAACGCCATAGTTCAAAGGCATGAGTTCTTTGGTGTTGAGCTTTCTTTATAGTCCAACTCTCAATACCATTAGCTTCCCTGGTGGCTCAGAGGGTAAAGCCTCTGACCACAATGCAGGAGACCTGGGTTCGATCCCTGGGTGGGGAAGATCCCCTGGAGAGGGACATGGCAAACACTCCAGTATTCTTACCTGGAAAACCCCATGGACGGAGAAGCCTGGCAGGCTACAGTCAGTCCATGGGATCGCAAAGAGTCGGACGTGACTGAGTGACTTCACTTTTCACTCAAAACCATACATGACTACTGCAAAAACCATAACTTTGACCAGACAGACCTTTGGTGGCAAAGTGATGTCTCTGCTTTTTAATATGCTGTCTAGGTTGGTGATAACTTTTCTTCCAAGGAGCAAGTGTCTCTTAATTTCATGGCTGCAGTCACCATCTGCAGTGATTTTGGAGCCCAAAAAGTAAAGTCTGTCACTGATTCCATTGTTTCCCCATCTATTTGCTGTGAAGTGATAGGACTGGAGGCCATGATCTTAGTCTCACCCAACCTGCTCCTGCTTAAAAGGCAGTGAAGATTCATTGGTGGGGTTTTTTTTTTTTTTGAAGATTCTGAGGGTGTGGCCCTCCTGTATTTTGTCATTTTCCCCAAGGCAGGATTCAGGCAGACCTTGCTGAGCTAATACTTATCCTCAGGTTTTGGGACTGCGGAAGCTTCCCCGATCCCTTTCCCTGTTTCTTAACCACAGATGTACTTTATCCCGTGTACTGAGGATGTGAGACTGCAGCCCTTGACTGACATCACAGGTTTTCGGGGCCTGAGATAAGACACTTCCTGTGAACTTTTAGCCATGGATGGAACCACATCCTATCCTTCTCTTGTTCTGTTCCTTTTGGCCTTACACAGTGCTCAGAATTCCTGGCACGTTTACTTACTTGCTGAATTCCGTGCCTCAGTTCACTTTGCTACGACTCCTAGCTCTGGCTTACACCCTGGCCACTACTTACTTTTGTCCATTTTCTACCAGAAGTGAGATGAGGTGAAACTTTAGCCAGCTGAGCTAATTACCAAGTTCTCCAGTGGAAGTTTAGATTATGAGAAGATTGAATGCTTTGGATAAAAAGAGGTTTGGGATTTACACATGGATTTCCAGGTCCATGCATTCTGTAGCCTCCATGATTATGGATAATTATCCAAGCTGGCTGTATGAACACTGCTGAGGTATAGGAAAATATGAAATTAAGCCATATCTCCTTGCCAAATGATATCCTTTTGGTGTTTAAATTAATCCTAATGCATTCCAAATAATGTTTGTTTGTTTTTTTTTTCCTCAAAGAAGTATAGAAACTTTACTACAGTAAAAGATACTGGGAAGAAAAAGCAACGTGTGATCAGTTGCTTCAGTCATGTCAGACTCTTTGCCACCCTCTGAACTATAGCTCACCAGCCTTCTCTGTCCTTGGGATTCTCCAGGCAAGAATACTGGAATAGGTTACCATGTCCTCCTCCAGGGAATCTTCCCGACCCAGGAGTTGAACCCAGGAGTCTCGTATGTCTCCTGCATTGCAGGCAGATTCTTTACTGCTGAACCACCACGGAAGCCACATAAAACAGAGACTAGAAATTTTTAGGGGAAAGAATGATGAATGAAAAGCTTCTTTTTCAAGTTAGTATTTAAAGTGTTGGAATGAAATTTCAAAATCTTGGACAATTTGTTGCTTATCATTATATGTTAGAGAGCTCATCAAATTATTTATCACTGAGAAATAAGAACAGTCTATAACTCTATTCTGAGCAGATCTGACTGGACTTATTTAGCAGGAGCAAAGATTTTAAACAGTCTTAAGACTGTACAAAGATACTCTTAAGGAAGAGAATTGGAACAGAAAATGTTTTCATCATGTGTTTTACTTCTCATGGGCCAGGAAATAAAATGTGACTTCTGAAAGCCACGTCCTTCCTCACATCTTTGCGAAATTAAGAAAATTTTACCAACCAATACAGTATTGTAAAGTAAAAAAAAAAAAAAAAAATTAAAAAGGGTAGTTTTAGAGGCATGGTGCATTAGTGGTCAACTGTCGAGTCTAACTGCTGGTTTCACTTTAATTACAAGTTTCTTAAGTCATCTAAGTGGCTGTAACATTTCTGTAAATGAGTCTTTGAAACAAATGAAGCAAACTTTTCATGACTCATGAGGTGTACGACTTGTGCTTTGCTTTGATGTGCAGGCACCTTCTTTTGCTGCTAGTAGCTAAGTTGTGGAGAAAAGATGTCTGCTTGAGAAGTTCAGAAGAATTCAAAATTAAGCATGTAGGAGCACACTTAGGCTGTTCATATGTCAAAAGATAAGCTAATGTATGGAAATAAAAAATTATTGCTAGATCAGCAGAAAACTAACTTAAATTTCTTCCTCCCCATCATGGGGATGTGTATATATGATCCAATAGTGATCTGATCATAGGTGCTCTTCATCCATTCTTTTTTTTTGAAAAAAGACAATAATTTGCTTCAATTCACTTTTTATTCTTAAAAGAAATCTCATTCTCCCTCTGAATGACTGTGTTGCTTATCTCTTTGACAAATGTGGTCCTGTAGCTTTAGAATAGATATGCAGGCTGATAGAGAAGGAAATAGGAGAAGTGAAAAATGATTTAATCGTGGTATTCCCCAGAAGCACAGACATCATCGAAGCAGGACTCTGATCAACAGTCTCTGGAGACATGAAAATGTGCGCGATGAGCTGGACCTGCTGGCTTGATCTTGTCCTCTGCAGCGTGCATGTCCTTGATTTGATCCCTCTTCTTCTGCTGGATTTCCCCAGGCTTTATATGTTTCCTTTCAAGTGAGAGTTGCAGATGTGACACATTTTGAAGCTGTGTTAGTAAATAGACTTATGTGAAGAGGATGATAGAAGACTCAGAACTGATCTTGGAGGTGATTTTCTGCCAAACTACTCTAGTTAGTCACACCAGAAGTACAGAGCCATCTTTAAAATCCTTTTATATGTACTAGGATGGGAAAGTTCCTTTCCAGTAGAGGGGAAATCGATTGTGGTGCTGCTGATATGAATATCAGTAGAACAAAAGGCTCGTGAAGGCAGGGGGTTATTTGTTCTCTTGTACCCAAGGCCTGGCATAAAGTAGGGAATTCTATATATTCTACTGAGTGAATGCATGAATGAAATCCATGCTATTTCAATTGTGCTTTTATAATAAATTTAAAAATCTTGCTGCTTTCCTTTCTGTTAAGTCTCCTTAACTCATATTTGTTGGTCCCTGATGTGAATTAGAAGTAAATGAGCTCTTTTAGAAAACAAGTTCAGTTCGGTTCAGTCACTCAGTCATGTCCGACTCTTTGCGACCCCATGAATCGCAGCATGCCAGGCCTCCCTGTTCATTACCAACTCCTGGAGTTCACTCAGACTCGCGTCCATCGAGAAAACAAAGTAGTTATAAATTTTGGATAAGGACTCTTTCCATGTCAGATGTATAGATATCTTTAGAACAGTTAGAACTCAGGCTTCTCATACACTCATACATATAAGGGATATAATAGTGACTGTCTTTAGGGTAATAGTATAACACAGAGGTTATGCAGCCGCTTAACCATGTGCAGTGAGGCAAAGGGGAAGGCAGCTCACAATTCCTCACATAATTTAGGTGCCTGAAAGCAGCTCTGCATAAAACTGCCATATAATTCAATCAAAAGGAGCACACTTAGTCAGTCTATGTAACTGTTCCATTTTCTTTTTTTCATATTGCACTTAGTCATACTCAGAAGGGTTTTTGATTATCATAAAGACTATTATAAAACATAAATAGGATAGTGAGGTCACAGTTTTGCATCCTACTCAGCAAGTTTCCTCCAAGGTTGGTATATCTGTTGAGAGAAATCTGAGGCACTGAGAAATGTCACTGATAACCACATCTCCTTTAAATGTTCTGTCTGGTGTTTGGGGTAGCTGTTCAATCCATGTCCCTTGCAGAGCTCTGTAGATGACCACTTGTCCCTGTAGATGTGAGGCACTGGTGAAGAGTGCTGACTTTGGTTTTTGACCCACAGATCTGATTCTTCCATTTGCTATTTGTACAACCTGGGATAGATTATTTTTAAGTTTCAATTTTATCATAGGAGAAGATATATGTGTCACAAACTTGAGAGTACATATTTTATAAAGTAAATTTGATAATAAAGAGAATACACACAACTTTCTTAATAGTCTTCCTTGTCTTTTCTTATTTTTAGAAGTATTTATATATATTTGTTATAAACCATTATTTAAACTAATGAGCTTGAACATCTATTTAAAGATGTAGTTGTAATTCCTGTAATTAAAATGACTGTGCAATTTTTTTAGCATCCCTGAATAATAAGATTTATTTTCTGTTGCCTGTGCTCAAATATTGTGTGAACAACTTTCTTGCGAAATACAGTGATGTTAGGAAGAGTGCTGAATTTGGAGGTAGGTACTTTTCTTCATAACCTACAAGCTGAGGTGCAGGGGAAAAATCATGACACATCACATAGGCCTAATTTTCCTATATGGAAACAAGGATAAAACAAGGATAAAAGCCCTTTACATCATGCAGGGCTTCCCTTGTGGCTCAGCTGGTGAAGAATCTGCCTGCAATGCAGGAGACCTGGTTCAGTCCCTGGGTTGGGCAGATCCCCTGGAGAAGGGAAAGGCTACCCACTCCAGTATTCTAGCCTGGAGAATTCCAAGGACTGTATAGTTCATGGGGTCGCAAAAAGTTGGACACGACTGAATGACTCTCACTTTCACCTCACTACGTCATGCAGGGATAGTTTTGAGGATTAAGAAATGTGTGTGGAACTTTTTGTTAATCTCAAAGCCATAGAACAAATACAATGTAATGAAAATGAAATGAATATTAGAGAATCTCTTCATCATAACCAAAAAGTATGATACTTTATTCTTGAAAAACATTTTCTTGACTGAAATGCTATTCAAATGGTATTTGGTAACAGGATCTTTTACCAGTTAGCTAATGTTATTGCTAAGAAAAAAAAATTAGAAAGTTGTTAAGCAATAAGGAGGAAATAAAAATCAATGACCATATTATCACTTGGATGACAAATTCTGTAGAAACATATATATAGACACACACACATACACACGGTGACAGTTGTTTTATTCAGAGAGATGTTTTATTTTTTTAACAAAACCATGAATTAGGAAACTTTTTGTGGTAATATACCCTTTAGTAAACCTTACTTAATAGTTATATAATATTTCCTTGGTCTATCTATACCATTATTTACATGACTAAGTTTTCATTATAATTATCTTTCATGATAAAAGTTTAGGAATTGAATTGCTGGAGAAAGCATATGCATATAAATAATGGCTCTTGACAAACAAAGGCAAATATCCATCTGCAACAAACTTATAAGTAGTAGGATAGTATTTTTATATTAACTAAAGATTTCCCTTAAATTTCTTTGCATTTTTTGTCTTTTATCCCATTGTTCAGTGGGATATATCTTTCCCCATGACAAAAGGTGCTAGGGAGACAGGAAAAGAGTTTATTGTGCCAGCGCCTAGCAATAGTAAAAGCCCAGGTTTGGGTGTAAGCAAAACTTGTGGAAGAAAGCATGACCTGTAAAACGGTTCTATAACTCCCATTAAGGGTATAGATCCCTGGTCTGGTGAGACAATAATTGGTAGGAAAATCATTGTTAGGTGTCTGAATGTCCCTGAGGGGAGAACCTTCTTTCTAGGCATCCTTGCTTGTGTGCTGAAAGAACACTCCTGGGGTGAGGAGGTGACAGAAGCCTCAGGTAGGCTGGAAGAATCAGGGGCAAAGCTCATGCTTCATGCCCCACGCAGAATCTGAGGTCAGGGTTAGTCCTCACATCACCTTGCGCTGTGCCTGGCAGCAGCACAGCGTGCCAGAGGGGCTACAAGGGAAGAGGCTGCGGGATGTGTAGGTGAGCAGGTCTGCTAGAGGTGCCCAGAGTTCCCTGTATGGAGCAAAGGCACATTTCTCATGGGTCCAGGTGGACTACTGCTAGCCAAGAGACAGATGCAAAGCCCTTGAGTTAGGGAATGCAGCAGCACAGCGTGCCAGAGGGGCTACAAGGGAAGAGGCTGCGGGATGTGTAGGTGAGCAGGTCTGCTAGAGGTGCCCAGAGTTCCCTGTATGGAGCAAAGGCACATTTCTCATGGGTCCAGGTGGACTACTGCTAGCCAAGAGACAGATGCAAAGCCCTTGAGTTAGGGAACAAGTAAACAGAGCAGGGTCCTTGATGGACTAATAATAGAGGATGACATCTATCTCAGCAGGCATCGACATGGATAGTTGCACCGCTCTCCGCCAAGTTTTGGTGACAGGCACTTAAACACAACTCAGAAAGAAAGCGGTGAGGTGCCCTGGAACTGGCTTGCACTGGATTGTCAGCATCTCTTTCTAACTCTTTGGTAGCCGAACGTCAAGGGTAGCACCTTGAAATTGGGCCAGTGAATAGTAGCACTGAAAGCACTGGATTATAACATTAACATTGGAGTATAACATTAAATAACATATGGAAAACATTGAACACTACAAATCAAAATGATATTTCTGAAAACTCACATTATAAATACTAAACTCTGAATACTTCACATTATGAGTATCAAATTGATGTGTAAATATAAGGATGCGGAGCATACACATTTATATACAATTGTTACATAAATACATAAAACCAACTGCTATTTAAAAAATTCCTAACAAAACATTTTCCTTTCTGAGGATGTTTTCTGCATAGGTTGGACTTGTTGAGGCTCTGAAAAAGTTTGGATTGAAGAAATAATTTTTTTTCCCTTCAATTACCCTGTTAAAAAAAATAGCCTTTTTTGCCATGAAGTGAAGTGAAGTGAAGTGAAGTCGCTCAGTCGTGTCCGACTCTTTGCGACCCCATGGACTATAGCTGTGCCTGCAGCACGTCAGGCGTTCCTTCCTTCACAAAGTGAATGGTTCACGAATGTCTGTCATTATTTTCATGATTAGAATGAGTCAGTGTGCAGACGTCTTGAGGTTTAGTTGACTGTGTGGTTCAGCTCCAGACTGAGGAGTATAAACAGCTGAATGCAGACTTAGGCTGTATTAGGGGAAGAGTCAAGAACAGTTCCACTCTTTTCCACGGTGGACAAAAGCCATCTGGAACTCTCTGGACGGAGAGACGCATTAACACATAAGGTAGATGTGAGTAAAAATAAAAAAGTATACAAACCATGTCATATGAGAAAGTTGAAAAAGACTTAGAGAGGTGTATCCTGGGGAATATAAATTTGCCTTGAAAAGATAAGCTGGTGGGAAACAGGACAGCTGTCCTTAAAATCTGAAGGGTTGTTGCAGTGAAGATGCGGTAGACCTATTCTATTTGACTTTCAAGAGTCAGGAAGAGGAATAGTTCTACATCTTTTGTTGAGTCATAATCTCTGAGATCTGATAAGGACTGTGGAAATTTTCTTCCCCCAAAATGACATTGGCATGTGAACATATTTTATGTTGTATGCAGTTCATGAATTTGATGAACCTGAGTCTGCAGGTTAAGGGTCCTGACTGAAGTAAAAATGGCAGGAGCACTTTCAGTGTTTCAGGAATTCCCTAGTGGGATGAGATGCCTCTGGTTGGGTGAGCACCCCATCTCTGACTCTGAGGATGTTCAAGCAGGTGCTGGATCCTATCCTATGTGGATGTGGACATGGAAGGTCGGAGGAGATAATCCCTGCCGTCCCTGTCAACCAATCCAGATCCTCTGATTCCTCTTTTCCCAAATCTGATTCATCTTGAACTCTGTGCTATGAGAATATGTATTTACCAAGTATTTTCTGATTCCTGAAATACCTATTGACTTTAAGGGAGAAAGTAACAAGATTCTTTGGATTGAAACAATGGTGATACAATGGCAGCTGTGTGCATGCTAAGTTACTCAGTCATGTCCGACTCTTTGTGACCCTATGGACTATAGCCCACCAGGCTTCTCTGTCCATGGGAATCTCCAGGCAAGAATACTGGAATGGGTTGCCATGCCCTCCTCCAGGAGATTTTCCCAACCCAGGGATTGGATCTACGTCTCCTGTGATTCCTGCATTGCAGGCTGATTCTTTACTGCTGTGCCACCGGGAAAGCCCTTAATGGCAGCTAGGTTAGGCTAAATTGAACTGAAGAACTATTTAAGAGACCAGAAGCAACTAAAAAGGATTTCTAAAATGAATAATTTGAAGCACTGTCAACCACTTTAAGACTCCATGCTCTGAATGTAGAGGGCATGGGTTCAATTGCTGGTTGGGGAACATGGCACCAAATAAAGTTAAATTAAAAAAAAAAAAAAAGGCTTTAAAAACATGTATCAAGATTATTTCTGAACTCTAGCAATTATGATATTGAGGCCCAGTCACTGGGCATTTCTTATCAGTAGTGTTAGTCGCTCAGTCATGTCCGACTCTGCGACCCCATGCATTGTAGCCCCCCAGCTCCTCTGTCCATGGAATTTTCCAGACAAGAATACCAGAGCGGGTTGCTATTCCCTTCTCCAGGGGATCTTCTTGACCCAGGGATCAAAGCCGCATCTCCTACATTGGCAGGCAGATTCTTTACTGTCTGAGCCACAAGGCAAGCCCTTTGTATCAGTAACACTCATTTAATTTGTGCCAGCTGCTAATCTAAGAACCTTTAATTCTCCCCTTTCGTGGGTCCTGATGTCAAGACCACTGGTAGAATCTTCTAATTTGTCATCCTGCCTCCTAGAAGGGAAACTGAGATCCGGAGAGGTTCACTCTCCCAAGGGCACATGGTATCCATACAAAGACTTTGAAACCAAACATCCTCATTTCAGAGCTTTTAACACCAATCCCATACAATATCTGGGTTTCAGTTTGTAGGTTGATGCTTCAAGGGGACACTAAGCCTCAGAGTGGGGCGGGGCTGTTGCGAGCACAGTACATTTCATATTGGTACTTATGTGACTTCTAGGTGCCGCGTGTCATGGGGACCTCACAGAGAAGCTCAAACTCCTGTACAAAATGCACGTCCTACCTGGTAAGTGAGCCACGCAGAGTAGCACGTGTACCTGTGGCCATTGCCTGGCTTGAGGTCTTTTTTGGTGTGACTGTTTGCCTCTTCTTTGATATACAAAAATCTCTCATGGATCACTAAGAACAAACTGAACAGTATTATTGCCAGGAGTTCCTGAATCAGCAGGTGCTTGCTTCAGTGGTCATTCATTTGTCCAAAGTGTGAGCCGCAGTAATAGAGCAGACTTTTGCAAGAGAAGGAATAAATAGCACGTGGTGGCTCAGAGGTTAAAGCGTCTGCCTCTAATANAGTGGATTGCCATTTCCTTCTCCAGGGGATCTTCCCGACCCAGGGATCGAACCCAGGTCTCCCACATTGTAGACAGACGCTTTACCGTCTGAGCCACCAGGGAAGTCCATACAACCATTAAATTTCATTGAGATTCATGATTGTCAGGAGTCTGGTTATGGGCTGGTGTGAATGAAGCTTAAAAATAATGAACACTGACAAAGGAGCATTTTCACAGCTAATTTTTTTATTGTTGAATCTTGGTTATTGCTTCGTCAAGATTATGCTCATTTCTTTTCTCAAATTTCTATTGTATTTTTCTGAAAATTCATTGCTGTTTATTTAATTCCCCCCAATTTCAGTAATATGCCAAGCAGTTTTTCATTTAAATTATTAGACTCTCCTTTTCTTTTATGGGCTTCCCTTGTAGCTCAGTTGGTAAAGAAACTGCCTGCAATGCAGGAGACCCAGGTTTGATCCCTGGGTCAGGAAGATCCCCTGGAGAAGGAAATGGCAACCCATTCCAGTATCCTTGCCTGGAAAATCCCATGAACAGAGAAGCCTGGTGGGCTGCAGTCCATGGGGCCACAAAGAGTCAGGCACGACTGAGTGACTAACACTTTACTTTACTTACTTTCTCTTAGTGAAAACTTCTTTATTATGTGTTGAGTTGTCAGGGAAAAAGGCAATGTTTCTGAAGTCACTTTTTGATTCTAAAGTCTATCAAGCATGTATGCAATAGAATGATTTCCTGATTCATCAGCCAGCTTATCATGTTTTTCTTAAAAAAATTTTTTTTTTCATTTTGTCCTAATTTCAGATTGGCACAAAATTTGGAAGTGTAATACAGAGAATCCCAGATACCCTTCATTCACTTTCCTCAAATTTAATTTTTCCTACTTTTGCTTTCTCATTGTTTCCCTCTCTCTTCATTAAATGTTGGAAATAAAATAAGGAAATAAAGGAGTTGAATAATTTAAAATAAATGTAATAAAAATAAATACCAAAATGTTTCATAAAATGTTAGTTTATATAATGTCTATGGAATATATATAAAAAGAGATCATTTTTTTGATGACATGGAAAAACCTAAAAATAGCCCTAAATTGAAAATCTTTGAAATTATATAAAACCAGAATTGTAAAGCATATTAAAAAGCAGAAACATTACTTTGCCAACAAAGGTCTGTCTCGTTAAGGTTATGGTTTTTCCAGTGGTCATGTATGGATGTGAGAGTTGGACTATAAAGAAAGCTGAGCACCGAAGAATTGATGCTTTTGAACTGTGGTGTTGGAGAAGACTCTTGAGAGTCCCTTGGATTGCAAGGAGATCCATCCAGTCCATCCTAAAGGAAATCAGTCCTGGGTGTTCATTGGAAGGACTGATGCTGAACCTGAAACTCCAATACTTTGGCTACGTGATGCGAAGAATTGACTCATTAGGAAAGACCCTGATGCTGGGAAAGATTGAAGACAGGAGGAGAAGGGGATGACAGAGGATAAGATGGTTGGATGGCATCACCAGCTCAATGGTCATGAGTTTGAGTACATTCTGGGAGTTGGTGATGGACAGGGAGGCCTGGCATGCTGTGATTCATGGGGTTGCGGAGTCGGACACGACTGAGAGACTGAGCTGAACTGAATTGAACTGAAGAACTGTAAAGGAATAAAAAAGCAATGTTTCTTTAACTTGTGAGAAAACCTGAAACTACAATTAAATGCTATTTACAATCATTGTTTAAAACTATTAGCGCTAATGAACATTAAATAAAGTAAGAAGAGGGGATTAAAACAGAAAACTAGAAATTAATGAAGTAAAAAAGTAGAACCCAAGAATCTATAAATTAAAAGTAGTAGTTTTTGAGGGGAAAAACCTAAAACAGATACATGACTATCTAGCAAGACCAATTAAAATAAAAGGTATATACCTGTCTAGCATTAACAATGTAAACTTGAAAAAAAATCACAATTGCAGAGGAGATTAAAATTCAAATCGATATGTCAATTAATTTCTTTGAAAATCTTAAGATGAATTCAGTTTTCTGTATTAAGTGACTTAAATGAAAAAAACAGAAATTAAATAATGACAGACAATAAAAAGAAAGAATAAATCTAAATTATTAGCACTTAACATTTGTTGTTTTCAAACCATTAGTGGGGATGTTCATTTTTGGAAGCAGCTTAGAAATAAACAGCAAAACTCATAGATAAATGCACAGATTAAGCTAGTCATTTCTCTTTACAAAGTCTCAGGAAATAATCAAATGAGTGTGTAAAGTAGATTGCACAAGTATGGTTTTATGCAGTTATTTTTACAGTGTTTATGAATTCCCCCACCAAGAACAGATTGTCCACCAATAGGTGATGGAAGAATCCGCCATGTATCTATAATTGGATTCTGTGGAACCGTTCAAGATGATAAGTATGGACCTCAATTAAGACATGAACGTGCATACATAGTGCATTCGCGCGCTCCAGTAATATGCCCCCGCCCCCACTGCGCCCTCTGTCTTCCCTCTGTCTTGTGTATTTAACCCTTCTCTAAGTGTCTCGCTCAGGAAACCCCAGCTCTATCAGAAGCCCGCCCCACGCAGCCTCCTGGCTTGGCTCTTTTCCTTCGCCCACAGCGGCTCTCACCACATGGTTGTACTGTGATCAGTCGTTTGGATTGTGTTCATTCACCTCAGTTTTTGAGGTTTAAGGGAATATCTTTCTACTAGCTTTATTGGTGTGTTTTGTTTTTGCTTTGCTATCCTAAGTTGCTCTGTCTGTTCTTGAGTGGTGATTTAGGGAAGATTTGAAGACTTGTCTGTTTCTGTAGTTCTCTGCCACTTACTAGAAATTCTGGATCTAACATATTTCTCTGGTAGCCTTGCTTTTTCACGTTAAGATTCAACATCTTCCACATTCTCTCAAATGTGTCATAGTCCTTCCTCACTGTTCTTTCAGATGATAATTAGGGTTTATACGTAAAGGAAAAAAAAAAGTCATCAGATGTGAAATCCCCCATTTTATCCCTGACAACCTACATTTCCACCCATTCTTCATATTTTTTCTTATTGTAGTGAAGAATGTGTCCTTTCTTTTTTCCCAAAGGTTAACCTCTCCACGTTTGTTTGGTTTTTCTCGAGAATCATTGTTCCTTTGCTTAGATCATCTTGCTCCTAAATAAGCAACCACTCCTTCTCTAATCGGAGAAGGCAATGGCACCCCATTCCAGTGTTCTTGTCCGGAGAATCCCAGGGACGGGGGAGCCTGGTGGGCTGCCGTCTATGGGGCTGCACAGAGTCGGACATGACTGAAGTGACTTAGCAGCAGCAGCAGCAGCCTACTCTAATATGTTATGTTATTGTAGCTCCAATTATGTAAAAATCTGTTTTCTTTATTGCCATTCCACAGAAGTGTGACTGATGTCCTGTGCTCATATTTTAATTTCCTATCCATACTTTTGCTCATTACAATTTGGGTCTGCTATTAACCTTTACTATTAATTAAATTAATGACTGATCCACCCCATTCCTGCCAACATCATCAGTGTTCTCTTGGCTGCTGCGTTCTCCATCTCACTTGGGGAGTTTACTATGTTCACTGTAGTTTACTCTTCAGTGATATTTGAAAGGACTGGCATGCCTTACTTCTTGAGGTTCTCCACATTCTGCTCACACAGTGTTGCAACCTTGTGGTGTTCCTTCCATCACCAGCAACTTCTTAGTACATTTTTTTTGGAATCTCTGTTTGATCTCTGAACTTTGGAGCATCTCATAATTGAGACGTTTGCCTCTTTCTCCTCCTCTTTCTGCACTTGCTTTTTAAAAAAATATTCATTTATTTATTTATTTGACTGTATTAGGTCCTAGTTGTGGCATGTAGGATCCAGTTCTCTCACCAGGGGTCAAACCTGGGCCCTCTGCTTTGGGAGTGCAGAGTCTTAGCCACTGGACCACCAGGGAATTCCCTCAATTCAGTTCAGTTCAGTCGCTCAGTCGCGTCCGACTCTTTGCGACCCCATGAATCGCAACACGCCAGGCCTCCCTGTCCATCACCATCTCCCGGAGTTCACTCAAACTCACGTCCATTGAGTCCATGATGCCATCCAGCCATCTCATCCTCGGTCGTCCCCTTCTCTTCCTGCCCCCAATCCCTCCCAGCATCAGAGTCTTTTCCAATGAGTCAACTCTTCGCATGAGGTGGCCAAAGTACTGGAGTTTCAGCTTTAGCATCATTCCTTCCAAAGAAATCCCAGAGTTGATCTCCTTCAGAATGGACTGGTTGGATCTCCTTGCA
>SJYX01019059.1:165218-189034 GCA_006410675.1 Oreotragus oreotragus | reverse complement strand
ATTCTTCGGCGCTCAGCTTTCTTCACAGTCCAACTTTCACATCCATACATGACCACAGGAAAAACCATAGCCTTGACTAGGCGGACCTTAGTCGGCAAAGTAATGTCTCTGCTTTTGAATATACTATCCAGGTTGGTCATAACTTTTCTTCCAAGGAGTAAGTGTCTTTTAATTTCATGGCTGCAGTCACCATCTGCAGTGATTTTGGAGCCCAAAAAAATAAAGTCTGACACTGTTTCCACTGTTTCCCCATCTATTTCCCATGAAGTGATGGGACCGGATGCCATGATCTTTGTTTTCTGAATGTTGAGCTTTAAGCCAACTTTTTCGCTCTTCTCCTTCACTTTCATCAAGAGGCTTTTTAGCTCCTCCTCACTTTCTGCCATAAGGGTGGTGTCATCTGCATATCTGAGGTTATTGATATTTCTCCCGGAATTCCCTACACTTGCTTTTAAAGACCTTATTCATTTACACAAATTGAAGTACTTACTGTATGGTCATAACCTGCCAATTCTTAATTGGTATCTCCAACCCAAAAGTCTGAGCTCCAGATGTGGGTACCCATCTGGATACCCAATTTGGATACCCCAGGGACATCTCAAATTTAATACAGCAAAATCTGAACCTGTCTCCCATATCAAGTAGAATTCCACCCCCCGCCCCCGCCCCCGCTTACCCTGTCCTTCAAGCCAAATATGTAGGGATCCTCTTTGGGGTTCTCTTTATATCTAAGTTCTGACAACTCTATCTGAAAGATAAACCCAAGTCAGCCTACTTTTTGGGGCATAGCAGTCATGATCTTTCTCCTGAATGCATAACTCTTGTTCTTTTTCTCCTCCCTTCCCTCCCTCAGCAACTAGTGCAATTTTCTGAAAGCCTGAAGCAGGTAATATCCCTCTCTAATGATATAAAAATAAAAGTCAGTACTTTTATTTACCCATCCAATGATAATCTGCCCTTTTCCACACTAGGTCTTGCTTCATCTGGTCTCTGGTTATCCTTTGTGTCATCTTGTGCCACTTTCCTTCTTGATCTCTGGACTCCGGAAGTACTTTTTCAGCTCAGTAATCATACCCAGAAGGCCCAAATTTGAGCCATAGCTCCAGTAATGGCTAACTTTGTAGCCTTGGGCATCACCTGCCTGTGTCTTGGTTTCCTCATCAACAGAGTGGAAATAGTAATTGCACGTGGATATGCACCTGGTGCATGTATATGTTTAGGCGGTAACTTGCTGATTGTTATTGTTATTTTTCTCTCTTAGGGACTCTTATCAGTCTTCATTTAACCAGAGAAACAAGCAGGAGAAAATGTACATTAGGAGTTTTATTGTACGGAATTGGCTTATGTGATTTGGGGGCTATCTAGGCAAGTCTGAAATCTGTGAAGCAGGCAGTCATGAGGAGCAGGGAAGCTGAAGCTATAATCCAGAGGTAGAATTTATTCTTTTCCAGAAGACTTCAGCTCTGCTCTGAAAGCCTTTCAGATGATTGAATCAGATCCCCCAAGACTGCCATTTGCTTAAAGTCAACTGATGATAAATCTTAGTCAAAAAAACCTTCAAATCGTCACCTCCATTAGTGTTTGATTGAGTAGCCTCACTAAGTTGACACACTGCACTGTCCATCACAGGGACCTGGAACTTGTTAGCCCTTCTGCCTGAGGATGCTCCATGTATCAGTCTTTCAGAGAGACATTTCTTCCCATCCTTGAATCTTGGCTTAAATGCTGTTCTTTCAGGATTGCTAAACTACAAAGAGTAGTGCCCCAGATGTAATTCTGTATCTCAGCCCTTTGATATTTTCTTTAGGACATTTTCTGTAATGCATTGTGCATTTTGGGTTTTTATTTTATTTTGTTGGTTTGCTTTGATGTTGGTTTGCTTTGCCTTCCACTAGAAAAGACTGTCAAGGCCAAGCCATATCATTCGTATTTATTCAAAGTGCCCAGCATGGAACCTAAAGCACAGTTGTTATTAAAAACGTGTTTGCTGAATGAAAGTAAGGTGTAATATGAAGTATAAACACTGAGAAATGCTTTTTATTGGGGGTCCCCAACGCTAGTACCAGCCTGTTAGGAACCAGGCTGCACAGCAGGGGTCGAGTGATGGGTAAGACCCTGAAGGTTCATCTGCCACTCCTATTGCTCCCCATGACTCACAATATCGCCTGCATCACCACCTCCATGGTCCATGGAAAAATTGTCTGTGTTGAAACAAGTCCCTGGTGCCCCAAAATTGGGGACCACTGCAATATAATACACACACACACACTCACACAACACTTGAAAATATAATAGCTATTTTTTTTATGTATGGTAAGAGTTTCAGTGTTTTAATTTTTTTATTTTTTGCTTAATTTTCATTTTCTCATATTTCTACAATAGGCATAAATTAGCTTTTTTTTTTGATTGTTTTTAAGTAGAGTACTTATAAAGGTCTTTATACTTAAGGAAATGAATTTAAGAGCATCAACTCCTACCGAAGAGAGACCATTTCTTTCTACTTATTATATGAGCTTTGAGTGCCTCTGAAGGAGAATTGGTTGTGAGCTTCACCAGCCAAAAGTCTTAATGGATGCAGAACGTCTAAGGGTTAATAAGATAAATGGAGCCTTACGAAATTTCAAAACTTGTTATGTAATGTTTAGTCCAGAGGACTGATGGCCCAGGCATCCGTGTTAGGCTTTATTGTTTCATGGTAAAACTTGCGATAGAGAAACTTGCCTATCAGAAATCCACTTATGAAGACAGTGAAAACTCAGTGATGTGTTTGAATGTTAGCCAGTCTTTGCTTTCTTCCTGCTTTTGTTTAGAGATAAGAACTGAATGAGTTCAGCTGAGAGAAAGCACACGTGTAAAGTGCTAGCAAAGCAACTGTAGGAAAAGAAAGGAGGGGAAACATAGACTGGCCACATGTCTGGGTTAATACTTGAAGGCAAGGCCTTTCCTGTAAAATNGATTTCTTCCTGCTTTTGTTTAGAGATAAGAACTGAATGAGTTCAGCTGAGAGAAAGCACACATGTAAAGTGCTAGCAAAGCAACTGTAGGAAAAGAAAGGAGGGGAAACATAGACTGGCCACATGTCTGGGTTAATACTTGAAGGCAAGGCCTTTCCTGTAAAATAAGGGTCCTCAGTTCTTCTATTGCTCAATAGCAATGTAGCCTGAAATTGTATTTATTGTGCCTACAGGAGACCCTTCTCATATATATGAAATGTGTGGGCAGGATATGAGAAAAATGATGTGCAAATGTGTTTGTGAAACAAGCAGAAATTCAGCTGGGTTCTTAAGAAAAGCCTTTACTGAAATGTGTTTGTAAGGGAAACATGCCTGTGAAAGAACTTGCTTGGAGTCTGGGCTACTGAAGTGTGTTGCTAGGGGTCCTTGGGGGATAGAAAAGAACCTGAAAGAGAACGAGAGAGGTTAGAGATCTCTAAAAGAAGAACCAATGCTGCATTAGTCAAACTTTGATGAACTAATTTTCTTCACAGCTTCATTTACGTAGAATTTTCTTACCTTAGATTTAGCGCACTCAAAGTGTACAGCTCCATGGTGTTTAGTATATTTAGGGAGTTTTACAGCCGTTACCATAGCCCTTTCTTTTTTGTTGTTTTTTAAAGAGATTTCTACAACCAAATGCATTTAATTACACTTCAGTTAAGTTTTAAGTAGTTTAGTTGAAGTGTTCTCCTTTAAGATCTTAAATGATGTGCAAATGTGTTTGTGAAACAAGCAGAAATTCAGCTGGGTTCTTAAGAAAAGCCTTTACTGAAATGTGTTTGTAAGGGAAACATGCCTGTGAAAGAACTTGCTTGGAGTCTGGGCTACTGAAGTGTGTTGCTAGGGGTCCTTGGGGGATAGAAAAGAACCCGAAAGAGAATGAGAGAGGTTAGAGATCTCTAAAAGAAGAACCAATGCTGCATTAGTCAAACTTTGATGAACTAATTTTCTTCACAGCTTCATTTACGTAGAATTTTCTTACCTTAGATTTAGCGCACTCAAAGTGTACAGCTCCATGGTGTTTAGTATATTTAGGGAGTTTTACAGCCGTTACCATAGCCCTTTCTTTTTTGTTGTTTTTTAAAGAGATTTCTACAACCAAATGCATTTAATTACACTTCAGTTAAGTTTTAAGTAGTTTAGTTGAAGTGTTCTCCTTTAAGATCTATAAAAATGATATAAAAATGAGCCTATGGCTCGATCCTTGGTCCTGTGAGATGTCTGAAGTTAGGCAAGGCAATTAATAAATATAAAAATGAGCCTATGGCTCGATCCTTGGTCCTGTGAGATGTCTGAAGTTAGGCAAGGCAATTAGGATGATAGTTGGTTTTATTAGGAAGTTTCCGCGATGACAAATGATAGCAAACCAATATGTACAGCTCTTTAAGAAATATGACCGTGGATTTTAATGGGAAGTATATGTAATAACCACAATCAACCATATCAGTGAGAAACCTGCAAGAAACCTGGTGATCTACAATGTAGACCCATGAGGCAAGGAAACATTTATTATCCTCTGGAATCTGTTCGTTTAATCAGGCCATCTAGAGGCACAGCACTTGACCTTAAAAGTGCTCAAGTAGCAAGCTCCATATTTTCTTTGTTCCTTTTTTTCCTCTGTACAAATTCACCCCATATGTGTCTGCAATCTCTGTACTCCCGAGGGGGATGTTAAATCATTACAGGTCAATGGTGGCACTTGTACTTCAAACAAGCCCGCAGATGGTGGAGTCCTAGTCTAATTCCCCAGCACTGCCAGTGCTGCCAGTGAAGACCAAATGCAGTTTTCCACTTACATTCTTTCTGACTTCATGTTTGAGTCTCTGGGCACGGTGCTAACAACTTCCCATGGTCTCTTTAAGGAAACCAGCATGGTAGATTATACTTGTTTTGCATGTAACTATGCATACAGCTGGCAGCCCTGAGAAGGCAAAGCCTAGTGAATATCCCTTCTTTATTTAATTCCTTCTGCAGGTGTCATTTCTGTGTTTTAGCCATCTGGTGTTCTGCAGAACAGAATCGCACTGGCAAAGACTTAGATACAAAAGCTCGATAAAAATCTCATAAAAAATGTATTAAAAATGGTCAACCTAACAAATAAAACGTTGTGCTTATTTTGCATGTTGTTAGATCTGGAGCAGAACAGTGTTACTTGTGAGCAGGCATGACTGTAAAGGGCACGCATGAAATAATGTTCACAAAAAATTGCCTTCTTTATCATGCAAACTCTATGAAAAATTGTCCTTTCCAAAAACTGAGAATCAAAGATACTGCTATCCCTTTTGCCTTCCTCTGAAAAGGGATTGGTGGGTAGGAATATAGATTTTTAAAAAGTCATTTTCAGCCTTTTGATAGGTAAGGCATTAAGCTATAAGTTGAAGTAAGTGACCAGCTTTTTCTCCCTTTTTTGAACTAAAAAATTGAGCATGAATTAGGTCTATATGGAATCATGGTAAATGAAGCAAGAAATATTTTTTCCAATTTTATTATATATATAAAATGTCATCTACTTCAAAGAGTTGGAGCACCTGAGCTAGCATACAGGATTCAGCACATTGACCTTTCTTCTACTTCACTGAGCTAGAGATTAGGTAAGAAAAAGACAATTTACAGAGAAAGAATGAAAACTTTGTTATCAGTAGGGGTTCAGTGTGGTAGAAGATAAGCAGTTATAGGTACCTTAAACTTTCTTGCCTCAATTTCCTCATCTATAAAATGGCTTACTTCCTAATATAGAATAGAAAGAAATTGTACATGTGGTATCTTTATCTCAGTCCCTGGCAAGCAGTAAATATCCAATAAATGCCCATTATGTTTATTACTCAATGTCAGAATTGTGCATGAAATTTTGAGAGAAAGCTAGTCTTGTAAAGATTTTTTATTTTTTTTGCATCTAGTGAAAAATGGCTATTTTGCTCTGTGACCCAGTTCTATGCTTTGCTTGTTAAAATTCCTATCCTTATCTCTTATCAGACCTGGGATGTTTTAGTCATGTATTTCCCATAAATGTAAAGGTAAATCGTGGCTCAGCCCAGTTTTATAATTCTTCTGTTTGGGAGACTGAGATTCAAAGAAGGCCTTGAATAGTTGCTTCACCAAATCATAAAAATATCTGTAATGCCAGAGGGTATAGTCTTCTTACCAAAAGGACCCAAACTGTAGCAGTCAACCAAGGAATCTCCTGCCAATACCATTTCTTCTCTATCATTCTTTCCTATTAAAAAAAATACTAAAATATAATCATGTGTGATGGATACTATTACAAGTTATATTTTCTTCTGGAAGATGACTGGATTTGTGGGGCCATAAGGCATACATAAGAGAAATAGCTATAGAATCTAAATCTTCTCCATTCAATTATACAGTATGTGAGATTATTCAAAAGTGAAAATGCAATAAGCTCTTTATTTTTAAAAATATATTTTATTGAAGTGTAGCTGATATACAATGCTGTTAATTTAAGCTGTACAGCAAAGTGAGTCAGTTATACATATATATATATATTTTTTTCTTTTTCATGTTTATGTCTAATAAGCTCTTTCTTTGGGAGACTATGCTGTGAATTGAGTGGAGAAAAATAGCTTTAAGGGATACAGGAGCCTTGATCAAACCCTAAGTTAATATTCATTAGTTGCTTAGCCACTCTTATTGATTATTTGCCAAAAAGAAAAAAAAATCCATAAAGCTCCTGGAATAATTCCCTTTCTTGTATAACACCACTGGGTAATCTATTTTGACCTTGATTCTGGATTTAGCACTATGACTTGCTTTGGCCAATGGGAAATTGTCAAATAAAAGACCAGTAGAGTCTTGAGAAGCACTTACACAGGGATTTTTCTTTCGCTGCTCCTGGGACTGCGTGAATAATAAGCCCAGGCAACTTTGCTGAATAGAGAGAGACTGTTGGCCAAGTCATCCTGTTAGCTCCAGACATATAAGTGAGGTTATAGACTACACTGTCCAACCCCAACCAAGCTAGTCTTAAAAGGACTTCTCAGATGATCACAATGTATGAATAATAATTTGCTGGGAGAAATATCAATAACCTCAGATATGTAGATGACAACCCCCTTATGGCAGAAAGTGAGAAAGAACTAAAGAGCCTCTTGATGAAAGTGAAAGAGGAGAGTGAAAATGTTGGCTTAAAGCTCAACAGTCAGCAAACGAAGATCATGGCATCCGGTTCCATTGCTTCATGGCAAATAGATGGAGAAACAGTGGAAACAGTGGCAGGCTTTACTTTTTGGGGGGCTCCGAAATCACTGCAGATGGTGATTGCCACCACGAAATTAAAAGACACTTACTCCTTGGGAGGAAAGTTATGACCAACCTAGATAGCATATTAAAAATCAGAGACATTACTTTGTTAACAAAGGTCCACCTAGTCAAGGCTATGGTTTTTCCAGTGGTCTTGTATGGATGGGAGAGTTGGACTATAAAGAAAGCTGAGCACCAAAGAATTGATGCTTTTGAACTGTGGCATTGGAGGAGACTCTTGAGAGTCCCTTGGACTGCAAGGAGATCCAGCCAGTCCATCCTAAAGGAGATCAGTCCTGGGTGTTCATTGGAAAGACTGATGTTGAAGCCCAAACTCCAGTACTTTGGCCACCTCATGTGAAGAGTTGACTCATTGGAAAAGACCCTGATCTAAGTTATATCAAATGCTGTCAGCTTATTGATTCAGTTAGTCTGAGAAAGAAAAACGAAACAAGTGGCCAGCTTTCCACATGTGTAGACATGATATGTATGAGTATATAAAATATGTACATTTTATACTGGGAGGGTGTTTTAGGGTTCATTCAGTAAGGTAAGTAAAATATAAAACAGCACGAAATATTAGCATCTTTAAACTCAACTCTCAGTCCATAGATCACGCCTAGATGAATATATAATGTTTCGGTAGGACTGTTTTAGAGCCTTAGGGCATACATTTACATACTGTTGTATGATAGCAGACACATTTCTGCCTTCTCTTGAAAGACCAGCATGTCTGTATTTGGCATGAATTCCTTCAGGGTCAGAGCTGAGTGAAATGAGAACAAGTCCTTAAGGTCGGGCGCGTCCTCGATGTTATCACCTGGGTCTTCATCTTTTTGCCTCTGAATTGGGGTGGAAAAAAAAAATTTTTTTTTTGCTTCAGTTTAGTCCCTCAGTCATGTCCAACTCTTTGTGACCCCATGGACTACAGCATGTCGGGCCTCCCTGTCCATCACCAGCTCCCGGAGTTTACTGAAACTCATGTCCATTGAGTTGGTGATGCCATCCAGCCAACCATCTCATCCTCTGTCATCCCCTTCTCCTCCCGCCTTCAGTCTTTCCCATCATCACGGTCTTTTCAAGGCATCAGTTCTTCACATCAGCTAGCCAAAGCATTGGGGGTTCAGCTTCAATGTCAGTCCTTCCAATGAATATCCAGGACTGATTTCCCTTAGGATGGACTGGTTGGATCTTCTTGCAGTCCAAGGGACTCTCAAGAGTCTTCTCCAATCCCACAGTTCAAAAGCATCCTTATACTAGAGTAAATGTTTTCTTCTGATAGAGCACACTTTTCTGCAGACTTACATATCTGTCAAAGTTATAGAACTAAACTGGGAAGACAAAGTGTCCCATGAAAAATAAGGAGTAACATATTTACTTACTTACATATGCCTCAGTTTGATTACTTACATTACCTACCAGACCACTGTTCGATTTGATTGTTACCCATGCTTGATTCGGAAGCTGCCTTTCGTCGTTTCATCTTTCATCCTCAAGACCAATTAGTTTTCACATTCTGCCAGGACTCATGCAAGTTAACTGCATTTCCTCTCTTTTCTAATCTCATCGTTAACTCTTTTTAAAATACCTAAACTGGTTGACTCCTCTCTCTCTCATGTTTTCTCTCATAATTTATCCTACATAATTTAGTCAGATTAACCTTAAACATTGCCACTCTGATCCGGCAACTTTCTTGTACTATACTTGAAATCCTTCCTATTGTAGTTCTACTTTGCCTTTCCAGCCTCATCACACCTACCCACTAGATGATTGGAATTACTTTATTTCCCTATGGAATCCTTTGTTTTTTTAAAGTTTCTCGCCTCAGTGCTCACCATCTGCCCTTCACCTTGTTTGAAGCCTCCTTCCTCTCTGTTCTTACTCAACTGTGAACTATTTTGTTAGACACACAAAACATTGCTTCTGTAAAACTTTCATCCCTAAGTATTTCAGTTACTTATGATATTTTCAATCTTTGGATGTCTTTTCTCTAACAGTGATTTGCTGTGGATCATTTAATTCATGGTTTTGTTGGTTCACTTCTACGTTCTGTCTCACCAAAGATACCACAAACATACTCAGGCCAGAGATCAGGTCTTTAATTTCTGAGTTTCTTCAGTGCTACCATAAGTGAATTGATGATACTGATGGCTTGTATAGATGTTCCTTACTGTGTGAGATAAATACTGACTGATATATAGATCTTATGGGAAAATTCAGAAAATTTTCTCTGAAAATGGACACTTAAACCTCCTATAGTTTCTCAGTGTAATAGTTTTTAATTGTTTGATCGATTAAGAGAGCCAGAAGTCACTCTGCTCCTTATATGATGACTGTCTGTTTGCACTGAGGGAACATTAATTACTTATGTGAGTTCTGTGCTCTTTTATGAAGATCCTGATGGCTTTTGATATGTATCTCTTGTCTGTTATGGAGCCATCTGTACTTCAAAACTCTGATAGAATTAACTGGGGTAAGGAACCCAGTTAGAGTCTAAGATCTTGGGTGACGATTCAATTTGTTGTCTAAACTGGGACCCTTTTAGAATGTAAGGAGGCAGTGAAGAGATGAAATCCTGCTATAGCAGTTGTAAACCAGGCATTTCCTGGGTAAACATAACTACATGGTAAAGCTTGACAAAACAAAGAGAACCTCATGTCTAGCCATAAGCTGACTCCTGATTCCAGGAAGCATCAAAAGACTGCCTCTTCCTCTATACAGCTATAGTTGGCTACTTCTAAAGTGACTCTCAGTGGTTTCCACCTCCTACTCTTTGTGCCCCTATAGAACCTCCTTCCTCTTGAGTAGGGATGGACCTAGGAGTTGCTTCTAAGAAATAAATTATGACAAAAGTGATCACCAGTGACTTCCGAGATTAGGTTATAAAAGACTGTGGCATGATTAGACACAAATGACACTGAGTGTTGTTTCTGAAGATCGCTTTATTATGTTAATGAATAGTAGTTTTAGAAACGATGAATAAGGGTTGATTTTCAATTTCAAAAAGAAAGGCCGGGATATTTGTTATATCTCTGCTTGCACTCTGACTTTCTAACTCTGATGTTCTGGTTAATCCCAATGTGGCAAGAAGCTGAGGGTGACTGCTAGCCAGCAGTCAGCTGGGACCTAGGTGTTGAATCCCTTATGAGTTTTAATCATTTGTCTGTAAATTATCTTGCTCTCTGTCTAGGCTTAATACTATTAATCATATCTACATGGCACTTTTTTGTTTTAAATTTGATTAAATGCCTATAATGTTGAAAGAAACAATTATGCTTAACACTCTTACTTGAGCCATGACTTATAAGAAGATGCTGCCAATATTTTAAGGGTGAAATCCTGCAAGTTATTTTAGACTTACATTTTTAATAGGTCGAGGAAGTAGATTTTTGTTTCCTTTGGTCTGTGAATTATCATCCTACTGAAGTTTGATCACACGTCTCTCCTGAATCTAAGATGACTGTTTCTGTTAACAATAGATTTTCTTTTATCTGTTGTTTTAAAGTGTAAAATATTTGTATATTCTTAAGCTATAGTGTAATAATTCAGGATATATTAAACTTTATGCACAGATTTATCAGTGGTTATCCTCAGAGATAAATATATAACTTTTTTTATTCCTGTGCATCAGTAGATTATATAGAAACTCATCCCTCAAGTAGATGCTTGAGTCATTAGTGATTTGCTTCATTACCAATATATTAGGCTTTTAAAAAGTTTCAAAACCAAGATAGTAAGCCTTATACTCACTAGGGGTTTCATAATAAAGTATTCGCTTCCCATTCGTGCAAAGTGATGAGATGGGTAAACATCTTTTAATAGTTTTTCAAAGTTCTCCTGCAGATTAAAGTTGACCTCAGCCTGAATCTTGTTTTCATTTGTTAAAACAGACTTGGTTTAAATATGGGAGATTAAAGCTGCTAAAAGCATTAATATAGTTAATCCACTTATTAAAAGACAGTTCTTCAAGTTTGTAAAGTAGCTTAGTTTCAACTTCTTAATTTCATTAGCAGAAAGCAAAGTTGTTTCCTTCTATGATCAGCATTTATTATTCACCCAGTGTTGCTCTAAGTAGATGCTTAGGACCTTCCTGGGAGACAGCACTCTGTCACTCACAGTGCTGGGTTAGGTAATGTGTACTTGCTCCTTAGACCTGGTATCTTCCTAACCATTTTGCATAATCTTGACTTTCTCCTGATAAGAGACTTGTTATATGGAGGTGTATATGCAATAACTATAAAGGCTCATAATCTCTGCTCATTATTAAACCCCAAAATTGCCCACAGAATTTAGCAAAGAAATCTAATAATAGATAGAAAAGCAATTACAGAGGAAAGTCATTTGTACACTTTCTTAGTTTTACATGCTCTTTACAGTGCTAAGAAGATTGCAGTGCATTTATGGATATTTGACAACTGATTTTAACAATAGCATCAATTAAATAAAGCTCTAAGAAAGCTAGAAATGTTTGTTCTTATTATGATCCCAAATTTCAGAGGGAAGTGAAAATTGAATAGGACTTTTTGAGAAATGAGTCACCCTTCTTCCTTCTGAGAATACAGTTAACTATCAATATCTTTCATTTTCAGAGAGATTATAGGGGCACTAAAATGCATGCACATGTACTGTATTTGAATAACATTTTCTTTAATTTTGTGGATAGCCATGTGGTAGTAATTTTGATACCACCAGAGAATCCTTGGATATGTAAGTACTGAAGCCTCAGATGCAGCATCCACTGGATAACTGCTGCTGCTGCTGCTAAGTCACTTCAGTCGTGCCCGACTCTGTGTGACCCCATAGACGGCAGCCCACCAGGCTCCCCCATCCCTGGGATTCTCCAGGCAAGAATACTGGAGTGGGTTGCCATTTCCTTCTCCAATGCATGAAAGAGAAAAGTGAAAGTGAAGCCGCTCAGTCTGTCCGACTGTCAGCGACCCCATGGACTGCAGCCCACCAGGCTCCTCCGTCCATTGGATTTTCCAGGCAAGAGTACTGCGGTGGGGTCATACAGAAAAAAGGCATTTTACTTACTAGATCTAGTGTCTATTTTCTACTCTCTTTTTAAGTGAGACTTTGTAAGAAAAATGTAGACGATAATTTGGGGTCCTCTACCATCATTTTAAATTCAACAAATGATTTTTAAGCACCTACCAAATGCTAAGCATTATACTCTTCCTTTGTATGTTATGTTCAAAAGCTTTATAAATAGGTCACTATGATTCTTCATGGTTCAGTAAGCATGAACTTATGCAGAAAGCATGCAAAAAGAAGCAAAAGGTATCCTAGAAACACACAAGTATGAACAGCATATTTTTCTTATCAGTAAATTTCTTGAAGTATGACTGACAAAAATTGTACATATTTGGATTGTATAATGTGATTTTCCTTTTTTAAAGTAACAATGTGATGATTGTGTAACAGAATGAGAAGATATTAAGAAGAGGTGGGAAGAGTACACAGAAGAACTGTACAAAAAAGACCTTCATGACACAGATAATCACGATGGTGTGATCACTCACCTAGAGCCAGACATCCTGGAATGTTAAGTCAAATGGGCCTTAGGAAGCATCACTACAAACAAAGCCAGTGAGGCGATGGAATTCCAGTTGAGCTATTTCAAATCCTAAAAGATGATGCTGTGAAAGTGCTGTACTCAATATGTGAACAAATTTGGAAAACTTAGCAGTAGCCACAGGACTGGAAAAGGTCAGTTTTCATTCCAATCCCAAAGAAAGGCAATGCCAAAGAATGCTCAAACTATCACACAATTACACTCATCTCACATGCTAGCAAAATAATGCTCAAAATTCTACAAGCCAGGCTTCAACAGTACGTAAATGATGAACTTCCAGATGTTCTTGCTGGATTTAGAAAAGTCAGGGGAACCAGAGATCAAATTGTCAACATCCTCTGGATCATCGAAAAAGCAAAAGAATACCAGAAAAACATCTATTTCTGCTTTATTGACTATGCCAAAGCCTGTGTGGATCACCACAAACTGTGGAAATTTCTTCAAGAGATGAGAATACCAGACCACCTGACCTGCCTCCTGAAAATCTGTATGCAGGTCAAGAAGCAACAGTCACCCTGCTTATTTAACTTACATGCAGAGGACATCAATCAAAATGCCAGACTGGATGAAGCACAAGCTGGAATCAAGACTGCTTCGAGAAATATCAATAACCTCAGATATGCAGATGAAACCACCCTTAAGGCAGAAAGCAAAGAAGAACTAAAGAGCCTCTTGATAAAAGTAAAAGAGGAGAGTGAAAAAGTTGGCTTAAAGCTCAACATTCAGAAAACTAAGATCATGGCATCCAGCCCCATCACTCATGGCAAATAGATGGGGAAACAATGGAAACAGTCAGAGACTTTATTTTTGGGGGGCTCCCAAGTCACTGCAGATGGTGACTGCAGCCATGAAATTAAAAGACACTTGTTTCTTGGAAGAACAGCTATGACCAACCTAGACAGCATATTAAAAACCAAAGACAAAGGTCTGGTCAAAGCTATGATTTTCCCAGTAGTCATGTATGGATGTGAGAGTTGGATTATAGGGAAAGCTGAGCGCCAAAGAATTGATGCTTTTGAACTGTGGTGTTGGAGAAGACTCTTGAGAGTCCCTTGGACTGCAAGGAGATCCAACCGGTCCATCCTAAAGAAAATCAGTCCTGAATATTCATTGGAAGGTCTGATACTGAAGCTGAAACTCCAACACTTTGGCCACCTGATGTGAAGAACCGACTCATTTGAAAAGACCCTGATGCTGGGAAAAATTGAAGGCAGGAGGAGAAGGGGATGACAGAGGAGGAGACAGCTGGATGGTATCACCGACTCTATGGATAGAAGTTTGAGTAAGCTCTGGGAGTTGGTGATGGACAGGGAGGTCTGAGGTGCTGCAGTCCATGGGGTCACAAAGAGTTGAACATTCCTGAGTGACTGAACTGAACTGAATGTGATGATTTACTGTATGTAAACACTTATGGGAATCTAATGTATAACATGATCATTTTAGTTGACAGTATTCTATTGTATCCTTGAAATTTGCTGACAGAGTACATTTGCTAAGAGTTATCATTGCAGAAAAAGGCAACACTATATTACTTATATAGAGGTATATAAAATCATGTAGTTTCATACGCAAACATTGGAACGACATTTTTCTGTCTCAACCTAATCTTGAAGTCAAGTTGTCATGCTGCCTGATGGCAGAAATGTCCTGTTGCTCAATTCTGGATTCTCCAAATTAGGTCCATTTAAAATGCAGTAGACAGGGTTTTTCCTTTCCTTTTTCCAGGGACTGGCCTGGGAAGCTGCGGGATTAGAGGTGGTCACAGCTTAGGGTTCAGGGAAGTGGCCTGTCCCTGGGTTGAGGCTTCTGGTTTTGCTTCTGCTCCAGTTTTTGTATTTTTCCCTGGGGCCAGAGTTTGTGCCATGCTTTAGGGTGGAGTCCTCCTCATACTGATGATATTCTTCCAGTCTTTCTGCTTCTCGAATATTTTGCCCGATTCTGGGCAAAGGAGAAGGCACTGCTGTTTCCCAAGCTGAGTTTGGACCCGTGGGTGCTGACTGAGCCTGATATAGTCCCACCTGCCTATGCAACTCACCCAACCTCTGGTTGATTATCCGCCCTGCTCTAGAAGGTAAGGAGTTTTCTGTAAGACAACTGAGAAACACACAAGTAGAGCTCCGGTATAGTTTTAGATCCCCATATGTACCTGGAACTCATTTATTAACTTATTTTTAACATCAAGAATTTAGGTTATGTGATCTGGTTCTGCTAATACTTGTCATAATGGTAATCTTATGTCAAGTGGCCAAAATAGGGTAGAATTATAGAATAACAGTATTACAGAAAAAAAAGAATAAGACACATTGACTACTACTTTGTAATATTATATGGCTACTCCTTGGTGGCTCAGAACTAAAGAATTGCCTACCAATGCGGGAGACGTGGGTTCAATCCCTGGGTCAGGAAGACCCCCCTGGGAGAAGGAAATGGAAACTCACTCCATGGATAGATGAGCCTGGCGGACTTCAGTCCATGGGCTCACGAAAGAGTTGGACTTACTTGCCGACTAAAGCAACACCAACAACAGCATCAATAAAATACTGCAGAACTTCCTTGGCAGTCCAGAGGATAAGGCTTTGCCTTCCGATGCAGGGTGTGTGGGTTCTATCCCTGGTTGAGGGGCTAAGATCCCACATGTCTCCTGGCCAAAAAATCAGAACAGAAATGACAGAAGCAACGTTGTAACAAATTCAGTGAAGATTTAAAAGAAAGTAATTTAAGGGTCATTGAATGTATTAGCAAATTGGCTTAGTGTTGGCTTGAGGTTTCACAGATTAATTTGTCAAACTTTGAGCAAGTATTAACAGCTTAATCAGGCTTCCCTTGTAGCTCAGATGGTAAAAATCTGCCTACAATGCAGGAGACCTGGTTCAATCCCTGGGTTAGGAAGATTCCCTGGAGAAGGGAATGTATTCTTGCCTGGAGAATTCCAGGCTAACACACAGAGGTGTTAACTGAGTGGCTAACACACAATAACTTAGCTTCTCTAAGCCTTTATCTTTATCTGAAAGATGTAAATAATAATAGCACCTAAGCCATAGAATTGTAAGTAATATATTAAAGCCTTTGACACACGAAGGGTTTGTTCATGGTTGGCATAGCAGTGGGTCTACCACATTAATCAGTTGTGATTTAATGGGACCCATATAATATCATTTTTCTGTTATTCATTTTTATTTTTTCCTATTTTCTTGCACCACTGAGACTAGTATTAACAACTTATTTCTCATCTTCATTGCTAATACACTATAGAAATCCACTTTATGAGACACTGTGTTTTAAGTGGTGGGGCAGTTACAAGATTGGCAACACAGTTTTCAATTTAGACCCTGTGTGGTTAGTCACTCAGTCATGTCCGACTTTGAGACCCCATGGACTGTAGCCCGCCAGGCTCTTCTGTCCGTGGGATTCTCCAGGCAGGAACACTGGAGTGGGTTTCCATGCCCTCCTTCAGGGGATCTTCCCAACCCAAGGATCAAACCCAGGTCTCCCACATTACAGGCACATTCTCTACCATCTGAGCCACCAGGGAAGCCCAAGAATACTAGAGTGGGTAGCCTCTCTCCTCTCCAGGGAAATTCCTGACCCAGGAATCAAACCGGAGACTCCTGCATTGCAGGCAGATTATTTACCACCTGAGCTACTTAGACCCTAGTGCTTTATAATAGTTTTGTCTGATAGACAGTGAATTGAGTGCCGCAATTCAGTCCTGACTAAAAAATCATAGAGTAATTTTGCATTAATCAGATTTTTGATGTGCCAGGGTGAGAAAAAATTCAAATCTTTGAAACCTTGCAAAGAGATAAAGAAGTACAAGTCAAAAGCACCCTCCCCCCCCGCCTTAATTTTTAAGGTGCTGCACCAAGAAGCATATGGCTAGATTGAAAGCAACTCAAAAATGTCAACAGTGAAAAGCTTTCTAAACCTCTACAGTCACATTAAAGATGAAGCTCTTTCAAACTTGAAATTTAAAGCAATCAATGTTTCTTTCATGCCCAGAGTTGGGGCAGATAGCTTTTTCTTTCGCAGATTAAATGAAGGTTACGTTAGCTGCTATAGCAGACAAATCCCCAAATGAGGAATGGATCAAATGTGAGTGTTTACTCTTCATGCAGGTAAAGTGCAGAAGAGATGTTTTGATGAGAGGGTGGCTCTATTCAAAGCTCTGATTCAGGCACTCAGACTCCTCCGTCTCAAACTCCACATCTTCAGCCTGTGGGTCTCCAGGGCTGCTGTGTCTTATCGGCTTCCTCAGGATACTGTCATCACTTAAGCTGCTTGTGTCCCTGCAGAAGTAAGGCTGACTGCTATAATTTCAATGAAGGGCTTAAAATATCCTATGCAACAATTTAATGTATTCTGGCAGTATGTATGTATGTTTTACCCGGAGATCTTTTAACTAACTCTCCTCTTTCTTCCCTGCTAAAATTCTTGGGTATTTTGTGCCTTGGACAAAATTTAGTCAGGTCCCCAAACGTAGGGTTCAGTTCAGTTCAGTTCAGTCGCTCAGTCATGTCCGACTCTTTGCGAGCCCATGAATCGCAGCACGCCAGGCCTCCCTGTCCATCACCATCTCCCGGAGTTCACTCAGACTCACGTCCATCGAGTCCGTGATGCCATCCAGCCATCTCATCCTCGGTCGTCCCCTTCTCCTCCTGCCCCCAATCCCTCCCAGCATCAGAGTCTTTTCCAATGAGTTATATTCCCTCAAATCAGCATGATGTTGTTCTTGGAGCTATGTTTGTATACAATGACCCAGTGGAATAAATCATTTTTGAATTGCTCATTTTGCTAAAATTATTTGCTTGGAGCATCTAAAATGACTAGGTAGTTGAAAGCTTTCCATTATTCTTAAAATTGTCTAAAGATTCTACCTAGATAAATATTTTCTTATCTATTGAGACTAGATCTTGAAGAAATGTAAGATTACCTTTAAATTTTATTAGACTTAGACATTTTTAACTGGAGGGAAAACACTCAGAAGCTGAGAAACATTTTCTGTAACAAAATGAAACAGGTTTGTTTAGCATGCAGTGGCTAAATAATTGGTCTCTGCCATGAAGATGGTTGAAATAAATCATATCGAAAGGTAATGTGTTGATAGTAGTAGAGGAATCTAAGTAATATGGATGAAATGAGCAAATGTATAATGCAAATACTTTTAAGCCACAGAACAGAAATTTATATACTTTTATTTTAGAGTGGTGAGATATTTGAATTCAAAGTGTTAACTATGTAAGATAATCATGTCATATATTTATTTGAGCTAAATTTCTCACCAAAGCCAATCTCAGGTTTTATGTTATATTGGGCTAATTACCTTGGGGCCAGAGTAATGTATATAGAAATTTTTTTGTTGAATTGTAGTAATTTTGTTAGGAGTTTTTGTTATTTTCTTACTTTGCTTTGTTCTCAAAATGAGAGTTTTTAAATTGATAGCTTTATGTATACCCCAAGGAGAAAATGTTTACTATGATAGAGTTTGACTTACGCAGTTCTATTGCCCTTGAGATATTCAGTTTCCGTCCTGATGAATTAGGTAAGAGTTTTTCTCATGAATAGATATTGAACACCCTACAGTATCTGATACAAGGGAAAAATGAACGCTAGTTTATGCATTCGGAAAATGCTTCTGCCACCTTTAAATAAGACAATCATCCTAGTGCTGTGCTAAACCTAATTTCCCAATTTTATTTCAGTTTGTAATTGTTTTCAGAAAATTTCTAATATTTGTATAACAAGGTAAAGGATTTCATTGCTACATGTGACATCTCTAAACCTTACTCTTTTTCCCTGAAATGAATATAGATTATGATGGACACCTAGTGCTACAGGCCATGCCGTTAAGCTGAATAAGAATTACCAAGTGAATCAACAGTTATTTCCCAGGTATTTTTTTAAGTGGGAATATAGCAGTGAAAAAGCTCCTTGGAGATAAAGCAGAGAGAGCTCTCTACCAGCCTGAATATCAGGGAAGAAACTGACCTCGTTTATGATGAATCCAATAAGGCTAGACCTCCAATTGCAAATCTTAAACCCCAAGCAAGATACCTTGTATTGTTTAAATTCTTCTGATCCATCAAGTCTCACATCCACAACTGAGTATAATCTTCACCCCCCTTTCTCCCAATTATAATAGCAGCAAAATATCTTCAAACAGCATTTGTCTTAGAGAGTAGACTTAATTGATTTCTGAGCCTAAAAATCTATGCTTTCACAAGACTGTTTTCTCTAATAATCACCCCTAATCTTCTTGGATATAAGATTCTTTCTTATTTTCTTTGTTTGTTTTGGGGAAAGCTTTTCCCTAAAGTAAGGTAATATATTGAAAATTGTCAGGGAATAAGAACTTTGTTTCTTAGGGGTAGAGGGGAACTCTTTCGGGGGTACAAGGAAATTCTCTGACAGAAAGCAAAGCTGTTGATGGGGAATAGCCAGGTGACCGGTCAAACTAATATGTCTATGCCATATGAACAATAATGATCTTCACAGTCTGGTTGGGGAAGGCTGGGAGGTCAGCGTCATTATGACAAGTTTTAGAAAATGGGAAACAAGGGGCACAGAAAATCTAAGTGATTTGCTCCCAAGCTGTAGGTGTGTCACTGGGGTCACAGTTGTCATTAGGAATAATTTCTTAAGCCAATCTTTGAATACCATCTCTTAGAAAATAAAGAAGGAGAATTGGATAAGAAGCAACTGAGGAAATCAAGGGAATGACAGTGGACATGCTAAGACAGAGTTAAGGAATTAAGAGTTAGAGACGAGGGAGAACTGGGAAATATTATATGATGAGCAGCAGAGTATGTTTGGATCTGGAAGGAAGGATAAGTGTCACGAAGCGCTAAAACTCTTACTGATATCATATTGTACTTTTGTTTAATTACAACACACAAAATGGGTAATGTTTATATGCTACTACAAATGTTGCTGAACTCTGTAGTTGGCATCTTCATATATATGCATTAGTATACGATATTTGTTTTCCTCTTTCTGACTGACTTCATGCTGCATCACAGTTCTTTTAAAAAATCCCTCTATGTGTTCAGAAGCACTGAGCCTTTTCTATGTGTCTGTCTCTGTGTAAGTATTGAGAGTGGAGGGGGGATGGCAAGAGTGGGCACCCTTGTCTTGTTTCTGATCTCAGAGGAAATGTTTTCAGTTTTTCAGCATTGAGAATAATGTTTGCTGTGGGTTTGTCATGCATGGCCTTTATTAGGTTGAGGTAGGTTCCTTCTATGCCCATTTCTAGAGTGTTTTTTTTAACCAAATAGTCTTACTAGAAAAATTACACCAATTGACCCTCTCATAGTTGTATGATTAAGCCATGAGAACATTTACAATTTTTCTACTTGGTAAAATATTGAATATATTACCCAAATCTGGTACTGAAAAACAAAAAACAGAGTCAAAAAAATTAAAAATGGCCCTTCTAATTATAAATGTTCTCAGTGACTTAATATTACTTTAGTTCCTCATCTTAGCCTCATTATGGAAAATTCATCTTCAGATGCTTTCCCCCTTTGAATGTATGCATGTTAAGGGAAATCTAATCCTGATGATTTTTACACACTATGATCCCTATTCTTCACATCTCAACAGGGCTAAAGAAGTAGGAATCATCATTCTCATTAGCTCATCAGCCTGGAAGGTTGAATTTAAGTCTAACTGTCCAAGTTAAAGGCTCAGGTACTATGTTGTTTCTTTACTTCTCCCTTCCCTGTGACTTCATTTATCTATCATAAGACCATCACTGGTAGTCTTCAAAAATTGTTGGAAATCATACCTTTAACTGGCTTTTATTTCCTGAGTTTCAGTAGAAAGAAGATATTTTACTATGGAAATGGGTATTAGCTGCTGTTGAGATAGTGAATTGATATTGGCTCAAAATTCACTCTAAATTAAAAAAAAATTTTTTGTATAAGTTACCAGAATTCACCCTGGAAACTGTTCTTATGTATTAAACTTCTCCTTCTATATAAGGTAATATAATTTAAAAATAGACCTTTATTTTTTAAGAAGAATTCACTAAAATTATGTTAAATTCAATTGGTTGGCTTATTGATGACACATATCAAGACAAAGAATAAAGCTTTTCCTTTTACTTCCTTTGTTAATAAGATTAGTAACTACAGAAGATGTGGAGCTTGTTTTACTCTGTTAGTTTTTAACAGTTTTTCTTTTTTCTGGTGTCTTCCATTGGTAGCTAGTCAATGAGCTTGGTGAGATGCACACAAAGAAGATTTAGGTTGCGGTTACATTATTACATTTCGTTATTATCACATATTTAAGAATAATTTTAATCACAATATTTATGGAGCACTTCTGCATACAACATTACTTATTTCATCTGAAAAGGATTAATAAGAAACCCTGTTTATCAGGGAAAAACAGTGATATTTAAAACTATAGAAATATAGAAAAACTATGAAAATATAGAAAAACTTCTATATTTTTACTTAATATAATTTGTTTTATAACTGTTGAAACAGCTGTATAAATATTTTACATTTCAAATTGTTGAAGATCTTCTATTTAATTTTTCAAAAACTGGATTTAATCTACTTTGCCCTTCTGAGGCATGAAATCTGTTTCAATCACAACAAGTTTTGATATTTTTGGAATATTAATTCAATGTAAAAGATAAGTCTTGTATTTTATATGGATGTGAGAGTTGGACTGTGAAGAAGCTGAGCACCAAAGAATTGATGCTTTTGAACTGTGGTGTTGGACAAGACTCTTGAGAATCCCTTGGACTGCAAGGAGATCCAACCAGTCCATTTTGAAGGAGATCAACCCTGGGATTTCTTTGGAAGGAATGATGATAAGCTGAAACTCCAGTACTTTGGCCACCTCATGAGAAGAGCTGACTCATTGGAAAAGACTCTGATGCTGGGAGGGATTGGGGGCAGGAGGAGAAGGGGACGACAGAGGATGAGATGGCTGGATGGCATCACTGACTCAATGGATGTGAGTCTGAGTGAACTCCAGGAGATGGTGATGAACAAGGAAGCCTGGCGTGCTGGAATTCATGGGTTCGCAAAGAGTCGGACACGACTGAGCAATGGAACTGAACTGAACTGAAGATATAAACAGTCTCTAGTATCAGTACAAAAGATAGTAAGGAAGCCAAAGTTGATGTGGTAAAAACTATAAACAATATAAACAGAAGATTTTGTTGGGAAGTACTTATATGCCATGAGAATGTGAGTTAGACAGAAAGTTATTAAAATCAAAAGTTAAATAATGTAACTATGGAAACCGATTGGCATTATCAGTGGACAGCCAGTTCCAATTTTGTTTGCTGCTTATCATACGGTACTTGATAATATCTTTGCATTCAGAATCAACCTCATGAATCTATCTATCTTCTTGGTAGCAATATTTGCTCTTGAGGATGATTCCTAACATTTCAGAGTCAGGTGCAATGACTTATACTAATACTCATGTAAATAAATATTTTTGAGGAGAAAAATCTGTAATTTATTTTGGGCCCTGTGAAAGGGTACTTATGGTGATTCACAAAGAAGGCAGTTAAGTAGTTCACTCTCATTTGTCTCAAAATGATCATTTTATGAATAACTCATCTTTGGTGGTTTAGTTGCTAAGTCATGTCTGACTCTCGTGACCCCATGGACTGTAGCCTGCCAGACTCCTCTGTCCATGGGATTCTCCAGACAAGAATACTGGAGTGGGTTGCCATTTTCTCCTCCAGGGGATCTTCCCATTCCAGGGATTGAGCCCAGATCTCCTGAATCTCCTGCTTTGTAGGTGCAGTCATTGCCCAGTGAGCTGCCTGGGCAGAGCCCTGCTCCTGACCTTGGGTAGTACTACTTAGTTCATTTACTGTGTCCTGTTTAGGACCTCAGGGCACATGTCCTACAGGGCTGTAGTCCCTGAGAGAGTCAAAATGCCACTTAAACTTGCTTCTGGAGTCCCAGAAATTAGTGTGATTCCAGGCTGATATCATAACAAAGGCTGATATCAGTTTTGGTTTATTAGGTAATTTTACTTTGACTTTCAACTAGTTATTATGCTACTGTTTTTTTTTTTCAGATTGTTTTAACGTATCCATTAAAAAAAATAGAATTATTTGAGCTTTAAGTAGTGATGTAAGTTGATGTACCTAAAATAAAAGTTTATTTTATTTACCTTCAAAACAGTCCTGTATGGTAGGGAGATTATCATCTTCACTTTATAGATGACAATACAGATACTCAGATTAAGGAGTGTGCCTAAGGTTTTCTGCTGAGTACATATTAGAACTATCAGTTCAGTTCAGTCATTCAGTCATGTCCGACTCTCTGTGACCTCATGGACTGCAGCATGCCAGGCCTCCCTGTCCATCACTAATTCCAGGAGTTTACTCAAACTCATGTTTATTGAGTCAGTGATGCCATTTAACTATCTCATCCTCTGTCGTCCACTTCTCCTCTCGCTTTCAATCTTACCCAGCATCAGGGTCTTTTCCAGTGAGTCAGTTCTTTGCATCAGGTGGCCAAAGTATTGGAGTTTCAACTTCAACATCAGTCCTTCCAATGACTGATTTCCTTCAGGATTGACTGCTTTGTTCTTCTCACTGTCAAAGGGACTCTCAAGAGTCTTCTCCAACCCCACAGTTCAAAAGCATCAATTCTTCAGCACTCAGCTTTCTTCATGTTCCGACTCTCACATCCATACATGACTATGGGAAAAACCATAGTCTTGACTAAATAGACCTTTGTTGGCAAAGTAATGTCTCTGTTGTTTAACATGCTGTCTAGGTTGGTCATAACTTTTCTTCCAAGAAGCAAATGTCTTTTAATTTCATGGCTGCAGTCACCATCTGCAGTGATTTTGGAGCCCAAGAAAGTAAAGTCTGACACTATTTCCACTGTTTCTCTATCTATTTCCCATGAAATGATGGGACCTGTCTCTTATACGCATCTAGTTGTGTATAAGAGACAGGTGTGTGGGTTCTATCCCTGGTTGAGGGGCTAAGATCCCACATG